>CAMRHE010001262.1:0-150857 GCA_947044405.1 Leptodactylus fallax
TCTGGGATGCCACACATGCTCTTCACAGTCTCTCAGCATTAGTCCAATAGTCAATCACAAAAATCTCCTCATGGTCTGTCTGTAACAACTCTGTAGCATAATCCCAGCACGGTCTTCATAGCATGATCTCCATAGTGTAATCTCCTGCATAATCTCTCCCACAGACCTCTTACCTCATCTTTTATACCCTTTATGCCACCTCCCAGAATGAGGTCACCGGCGACAGTACGTCTGATGAGTTAAATCAATCAAATCCAGATCTTTTGTATGTAGATGAGACCAAAGTGAATTGATACACTGTTATCAGTCATATCTGATCAACAGCCCAGGCTTGAACAATGCACTATTGTTTGATCAGCCAGGGCTGTATAGGAATACAATGGAGCCCTAGTGTTCCAGCCTGGCCGCTACTGCCAATATGCACTTAGGGTTGTAGCTGCGCACAGTATGCAAGCAAGCAAGAAGGGATATCCTATACCCAGAGACCAAAATACAGCTGAGTTATGGCCATATTTAGGCAGAATCATCACACCTCCCCCTTTAGATGGGGCTTGCAGGAAGTAGGGGCCTACGCCCCTCTTCTGAAAGCACCTCCGCCTCCAGCTCCTCAGGCTCTGGCCCCAAGGCTTTCTCACCTTCCCCCCGGGGTCCCAGCAGACTCGGGCCTTGTCAGACTCTAAGGGTGGTTGAGCGCCACGCGCCTTCAATATGTCCAGACTAGGGTCAGCTTGGACAGCCTCTCTGAACTCTTGGCTGGAGTGAGACACAAGAGAGGTGCAGGTTACATAGCTGCCGGCCCCTTCTGTCTCTCTAGTCTGACTAGGGACACTTCTAAGGCCCAGGCTCTGAGCCACGTACACTTGGCTACCTCCTGCCTGTTCTGGGTCCGCTTTCTGAGTACTGGCACCCTGTGGAGCCCCACTCATGACCTCAGGCCCTTGGGGTACCATTCCAGAGGTCCCATCCTGGCAATCTCTGCTCTCCTGGCTACCCTTGGCCTGCTCTCTCAGGGTCTTTCCCACACTAGCCGCTAGTTGGGAGAGTTCTAGGGGGTTCTGCACCTCCCCCTTTGCTTCCACACCTACATCCTGTTTCTCCTGTACTTGGGTGGGTGATGGTGATACCTTGGGCAAATGACTGAGATGATGCTTCCCCAAATCATCCCCCCACAATACATTGACAGGTAATACATTGGACATACCCTCTTCTTGGATCACATCTCCAGTACCCCATGCCGTCTGCACTTGGGCCATGGGCGCTCCTGGAATAGAACTGGACAGAAGAGACGTGTATGTCTCATACCGGCCGGACTCCTCCGGCTTCAAGGGAGTGAGGCTAGTCATGGCGGTCACAGCACCGACTCCAGGTGGTGTAGGCAACGGTTCAAGGGTCGGAACGCCCTCCACCCTTGTAGCACTCTGGCTGCGGGCTAACACCGCACTACCAGCAGTCCGTCCCTCACCTGGATCGGCCATGAGATCCACATAGCCTACCTGACCATCTGGCACATGGTCAGCAGTTGGGTGCTCATCGGATACACTGGGCGAAATAGTAGAAGTCGCTTCCAGTGACTCAGAAGAGCTACCCTGTACACTTTCACAACAAGCATTGGCAATTACATTGACAGTACATTCATCAGCAATTGTTAATTCACCCCGGGCCTCAATGAGATTTATGGTAGACAGATTAACAAGCTGGGAG
Source organism: Leptodactylus fallax (assembly GCA_947044405.1). Classification (NCBI taxonomy): domain Eukaryota; kingdom Metazoa; phylum Chordata; class Amphibia; order Anura; family Leptodactylidae; genus Leptodactylus; species Leptodactylus fallax. The sequence continues at coordinate 1,702 of CAMRHE010001262.1, forward strand.
GGCAACGCCCCCGCAGATGTGGGTGTGTCTACAGACAAGGTCTCATTGGCTCCTAGCACCGGAGGAAACAAAGCATCACTAACATTTTTGCTGAGCTGGGTTGCAGGAAGTTCAGTTGCATCTTCCCTGCTCTCAGCTGAAGGCAACTCATTAGCAGGTACACTTACTGCCATGGGAAGTATCTCAGAGAGGGGGTTACGGGCCCTCTCTGCAGATATGACAGACACATTATCAGCATTAATCATAGACAGTCCATCACCGTAAATTGGGTTGCTCCCCACCCCATATTGGGACATCGCAGGTCCCAAATCAGTTCCCAACAGTACATTATTAGGCAAATCAGTCAATAGTCCCACAGTCCGTATTCCCTTTCCTGCACCCACATCCAGATACACAGATGGGCCACCTGCTGTGGCTTGGGAAGCAGGGAAGTTCTCAGGGCGGTTGGGGCACTCCTCCTTGAAATGTCCTGTCGGGTTACAGGCATGGCCCCTCCGCACCTCCCCTTGGGGTTTGGGGAAGGTCACTAGGGTGCCCAGAGTTCTTGGGACAGGGGAGGGACCACCTGGGGCATAGCTTGTCTCACCCAACCTGACGACAGACGGCTGTGGTGAACTCCGGCCTGGCTTCTCCTTCCAACTGGAGGGTCTGTGCAGGGTTGTTGGAGTTTGCACATGGGCGGTTTGTGCCCGCTGGGAGATTTCCCCGCCTTTTCAGCTCAAGCTGATACTCTCTCTCTGCCTGTCGCTCAGCAGCCTGCCGTTCTTGTTCTTGATCTACAGCTTCCAAAAACGGCGCAACACCTGCAGGTATGTGTTAGGGTCACTGGTACCTACTTGCTGTAGGGCCATTTGCCAGTATGAAACCGTTCCCCCCACAAGGCTGGGGTTAATGGTCCCTCCTGGTGAAGTAATGCTTGGGACCGGGCTGCTTGCTGCACTTCCTGGCCTAGCCCCAAAATCAGGACTCTGCTCGATTCTCTGCATGGCTGTGGCTGCCTCCATTTCAGCCATACGCTCAGGATCTCCAAAAGCCTGGTTCTGCAGTTCTGGGCTCTGCTTCTGAGCCCACTAGCCATCCACTGGTATTTGCCAAATAAAAGATAGGATAGAATACAAAGAGTAAGGGAGGGGGAACAGCACTGTATCAAACTTTCACTGTATCTTAATGCTTGCTTTAATACCGAGCTTGTCTCATAGGATTACCATAATCCCCAGCATGTGAGTGATATAGGTCACCAACACACGCCGTTTATCCTAAGATCCCAGCACGCTGCCACCAATGTGAAAGATCCTCCGTGCTCCAAACCGCTTTGGCCACCCCTGAGTCCTCTTTCATATAAAAACCACACTCACCGCCAGTGAGTGCCGGGTTCACCAGATAAATACAAGAGAAGCCTTCTAAATTTTATATATTTATTAACCCCTAAATGGGTCGGTATTAAAATCTAACATATACAGATCAGAACAGATATGCAGACATATGCAAGCATTAACAGTTACTAGTTGCAAGATACAGTACAAATAAAATAAAAGGGATTAAAGGTGAAATGATTACTTTACCACACATGTCCTTGATGTGGATCTATAGTCCAACACTCACACATGGCATGTGTGAGTCACCAGTGGAGGCTTCTTGGCATGTGGCATTAACTCCTAGCATGTGGCATCAAAACGATAATCCCGCCTGCATGCTCTTCACAGTCTCTCAGCATTAGTCCAATAGTCAATCACAAAAAACTCCTCATGGTCTGTCTGTAACAACTCTGTAGCATGATCCCAGCACAGTCTTCATAGCATGATCTCTTAGTGATAGTCTCCTGCATAATCTCCTCCCACAGACCTCTTACCTCATCTTTTATACCCTTTATGCCACCTCCCAGAATGAGGTCACCGGCGACAGTACGTCTGATGAGTTAATTCAATCACGTTCAGACCCTTTGTATGTAGATGAGACAAAGTGAATTGATACCCTGTTATCAGTCATATCTGATCAACAGCCCAGGCGTGAACAATGCACTATTGTTTGATCAGCCAGGGCTGTATAGGAATACAATGGAGCCCTATTGTTCTAACCTAGACGCTACTGCCAATATGCACCTAGGCTTGTAGCTGCGCACAGTATGCAAGCAAGGAAGAAGGGATATCCTATACCCAGAGACCAAAATACAGCTGAGTTATGGCCATATTTAGGCAGAATCATCACAACCCCCCACAATGACCTGTTGACGGTTGGCATTGGATGGCAACCCCTCCCTCCCCACCAAGTATACAGATGAGCCAGCTGCCGTGGCTGGGGAAACAGGGAGGTTCTTAGAGCGGTTGGGGCACTCTGCCTTGAAATGTCCTGGCTGGTTACAAGCATGACACCGCCGGGCCTCTCCTTGGGACTTGGAGGGGGTACCCGCGGCGCCCAGAGTTCTTGGGACAGGGGAAGTAGAGTGGGCACCCGGGACAGAGTTTGTCTTACCCCACTTGGAGACCGCAGGCTGTGGTGAACTCCAGCTTTGCCCCTCCTTCCAGCTTGAGGGTCTCTGCAGTGTGGCTCCTCTCTTGGTCCCTTGCTCCCTGGTGGACACATAGTCGTCAGCAATCTCTGCAGCCTTGTCTGCTGTTTTGGGTTTCCAATCACACACGAACTGGCGGACCTCCAGAGGGCACACCTGGAGAAATTGTTCCATTATCATAAGATCCCCAATTCCCTCAAACGTGGTGACAGTAAGTCCTTTGATCCACTGCCAGAATGTAGCCTGTAAGTGGTGCAGAACATCCGCATAGCTCTCTGTGGGACCCCGCTGTATATTCCGGAACTTTTTGCGGTACACCTTCGGCGTGAGCCGGTATCTCTGGATCAGCGCCGCTTTGATGGTCTCATAGTCCGCGTCCTCTGGTAAGCTTGTGGAAACATCCAGGCCTTTTCCCTTCAGCCGGGGAGACAGGTAACGGGCCCATTCTGCCTGGGGAATATAATGCTGCTTACACACCCACTCAAATCCCCGCAAGAACGAGTCCAAGTCCCCGTTATCTTCCGAGATTGGAAAGTCCTCGGATCGGATCTTTAGTGCTCGGGCTCCTGGAGTTGGTGCAGGGGAAGGTTGCGCCTGCTGGCAAAGTTCCAGCTTTTTCAGCTCAAGCTGATGCTCTCTCTCCGCCCGGCGCTCTGCAGCAGCGGCAGCGGCCTCTCTCTCAGCCCGACGCTCTGCAGCAGTGGCAGCGGACTCTCTCTCCGCCCGACGCTCTGCAGCAGCAGCAGCTTGGTACTGGTGAATCACCTTCAGACGGGTGCTATAGTCACTGGCGTCTATCTGCTGTAAGGCCATTTGCAAGTATAAGTCCGTTACCCCTACAGAACTGGGGCTATTGGTCCCTCCAGGCACAGTTAACTCTGGGGTCAGGGCACCTGCTGAACCGTCTGGCATGGTGATGTTTTCTTGTGCCAGCCTCTCAGGACTTTGCTCCATTCTCTGCATAGCTGTGGCTGCCTCCATTTCAGCCATACGCTCAGGATCTCCAAAAGCCTGGTTCTGCAGTACTTGAGCTCTGCTTCTGAGCCCACTAGCCATCCACTTCCCAGAGTCCAAGACATCCACTGGAAGCCGTTGCCAAATAAAAGATAGGACAGAAAAAAGAAGAAGGGAGGGAACAGTACTGTACCAAACTTTCACCGTATTTTAAGCTTGATCTCATACCGCGCCCGTTCCATAGGATTGCCACAATCCTCAGTGTCTGCGTGATACCACACCCACACACTGTTATCCTAAGATCCCACAACGCTGCCACCACTGTGAAGAATATTGCCTCACCCAGCCGCCTGGCACGCCTGTGTGATGATTCTGCCTAAATATGGCCATAACTGAGCTGTATTTTGGTCTCTGGGTATAGGATCTCCCTTCTTGCTTGCTTGCATACTGTGCGCAGCTATAAGCCTAGGTGCATATTGGCAGTAGCAGCCAGGCTGGAACAATAGGGCTCCATTGTATTCCTATACAGCCCCGGCTGATCAAACAATAGTGCATTGTTCAAGCCTGGGCTGTTGATCAGATATGACTGATAACAGTGTATCAATTCACTTTGTCTCAGCTCTCTACAAAAGATCGGGAGTTGATTGAATTAACTCATCAGACGTACTGTCGCCGGTGACCTCATTCTGGCAGGTGGCATAAAGGGTATAAAAGATGAGGTAAGAGGTCTGTGGGAGGAGATTACACTATGGAGAGTATGCTATAGAGTTGATGCTACAGGATATCACAGACTTTGACTGAGATGCTACTATGAGCAGGCATGTTGGAATGCTGCTGCTGACGATGATGAGCCTACAAGAGACTGTGAGAGACTGTAAAGAGCATGCAGGCTGGATTATTGTACTGTGATGCCACATGCTAGGAGTTAATGCCACATGCCAAGAAGCCTCCACTGGTGACTCACACATGCCATGTGTGAGTGTTGGACTATAGAAGCACATCAAGGACATGTGTGGTAAAGTAATCATTTCACCTTTATCCCTTTTATTTTATTTGTACTGTATCTTGTAACTAGTAACTGTTAATGCTTGCATATATATGCATATCTGTTCTGATCTGTATATGTTAGATTTTAATACCGACCCATTTAGGGGTTAATAAATATATAAAATTTAGAAGGCTTGTCTTGTATTTATCTGGTGAACCCGGCACTCACTGGCGGTGAGTGTGGTTTTTATATGAAAGAGGACTCAGGGTGTGGCCACAGCGGTGTTGGCGCATGGAGGATCTTTCACAATAGGCCATCAATATTACATTTGTGATGATACAACAGCCAGGACCTCTGCAGATCAGCTTTTCCAAAACAGTGCGGCTACTGGTAAAGGTAACAATTCTTGGAGCCACGCTGCTTACTTCCCATACAAGGTGTAGCAGTAGGTTTAGGTAGTGCAGTGGTGCACATGGTATAGTGGTTGAGCAGCGTGGCTCCCAACATGTTATTACCTTTAGCCGCCCTGTCTCGGTACCGCTGATCTGCAGGGGTCCTGATGGTGGGCTCCTAGAAACAATTCCACTGGTGAGCCCTAGACATCCCAGACCGACACTGCATTTAGGGGTTAATAAATATATAAAATTTAGAAAGCTTGTCTTGTATTTATCTTGTGGACCCAACACTCACTGGAGGTGAGTGTGGTTTTTTTTATGAAAGAAGACTCAGGTGTGGGCCAAAGCGATGTTGGCGCACTAAGGATCTTTCACACCTAGTAAGCCAGCCACTGTGCCTCTTTCTGGGCCAGGGTAGAACCTCATGAGCCAGCCACTGTGCCTCTTTCTGGGCCAGGATAGAGCCCCGTAAGCCAGCCACTGTGCCTCTTTCTGGGCTAGGGTAGAGCCTTGTAAGCCAGCCAATGTGCTTCATTCTGGGACAGGGTAGAGCCCCGTAAACCAGCCGCTGTGCCTCTTTCTGTGCCAGGGTAGAGCCTCGTGAGCCAGCCACTGTGCCTCTTTCTGGGCCAGGGTAGAGCCCCATTAGCCAGCCTCTTTACCCCTGTCTAGGCCAGGGTAGAGCTCTATTAGTCAGGTGATGCGCATTATTCTGGGCCAGGGTAGAGTCTCGTGAGTCAGCCACTGTGCCTGTTCCTGGGCCAGGGTAGAGCCCCGTGAGCCAGCTGCTGTGCCTTCTTCTTTGCCAGGGCAGAGCCCCATAAGCCAACCGCTAGACCTCTTTCTGGGCTAGGGTAGAGCCTCGTGAGCCAGCCACTGTGCCTCTTTCTGGGCTAGGGTAGAGCCCCGTAAGCCGGCCGCTGTGCCGCTTTCCAGGCCAGGGTAGCACCTTGTGAGCCAGACACTGTGCCTCTTTCTAGGCCATGGTTTTAGCCCCAAGAGCCAGCCACTTTGCCCTTGTCTAGACTAGGGTAGAGATCCATTAGCCAGGAGATGCGCATTATTCTGGGCCAGGGTAGAGCCTCGTGAGCCAGCCACTGTGCCTCTTTCTGGGCCACAGTAGAGCTCCGTAAGCCAGCCGCTGTGCCTCTTTCTGTGCTAGGATAGAGCCTCGCAAGCCAGCCTCTGTGCCTCTTCTTGGGTCAGGGAAGAGCCCCATAATCCAACTGCTGTGCCTCTATCTGTGTCAGGGCAGAGCACCATAAGCCAACCGCTGTGCCTCTTTCTGGGACAGGGTGGAACTTCATGAGTCAGCCACTGTGCCTCTTTCTGGGCCAGGGTAGAGCCCCGTAAGCCAGCCGCTGTGCCTCTTTCTGGGACAGGGTAGAACTTCATGAGTCAGCCACTGTGCCTCTTTCTGGGCCAGAGTAGAACCTCATGAGCCAGCCACTGTGCCTCTTTCTGGGCCAGGGTAGAGCCTCGTGAGTCAGCCACTGTGCCTCTTTCTGGGCCAGGGTAGAGCCCCGTAAGCCAGCGGTTGTGCCACTTTCTGGGCTTAGGTAGAGCCTCGTGAGCCAGCCGCTGTGCCTCTTTCTGGACCAAGGTAGAGCCCCGTGAGTCAGCCGCTGTGCCTTAGGACATTTTAGGTAATGGTGTAGCCCCAGGAGCCAGCCACTTTGCCCCTGTCTGGGCTAGGGTAGAGATTCATAAGCCAGCCGCTAGGCCTCTTTGTGGGCCAGGGTAGAGCCTCGTGACCCAGCCAATGTGCCTCTTTCTAGGCCAGGGTAGATCCCCGTAAGCCAGCCGCTGTGCCTCTTTCTGGGCCAGGGTAGAGCCTCGTGAGCCAGCCACTGTGTATCTTTCTGGGCCAGGGTAGAGCCCCGTGAGCCAGCCACTGTACCTCAGGACATTTTAGGCCATGGTGTAGCCCCATGAGCCAGCTACTGTGCCCCTGTCTGGTATAGGGTAGAGCCCCATTAGCCAGCCGATGCGCATCTTTCTGGGCCAGGGTAGAGCCTCGTGAGCCAGCCACTGTGCCTCTTTGTGGGCCAGGGTAAAGTCCCGTAAGCCAGCCACTGTGCCTCTTTCTGGGCCAGGGTAGAGCCCCATAAGCCAGCCACTGTGCCTTTTTCTGGGCCAGGGTAGAGCCTCGTGAGCCAGCCACTGTGCCTCTTTCTGGTCCAGGATACAGCCCCGTGAGCCAGCCACTGTGCCTTACGACATTTTAGGCCATGGTGTAGCCCCATGATCCAGCCACTTTACCCCTGTCTGGGCTAGGGTAGAGCTCTATTAGTCAGGTGATGTGCATTATTCTGGGCCAGGGTAGAGTCTCGTGTGTCAGCCACTGTGCCTGTTCCTGGGCCAGGGTAGAGCCCCGTAATCCAGCCGCTGTGCCTTTTTCTTTGCCAGGGCAGAGCCCCATAAACCAACCGCTAGACCTCTTTCTGGGCTAGGGTGTGAGCCTCGTGAGCCAGCTTCTGTGCCTCTTTCTGGGCCAGGGTAGTGCCCCGTAAGCCAGCCGCTGTGCCTCTTTGCAGGTCAGAGTAGAGCCTCGTGAGTCAGCCACTGTGCCTCTTTCTGGGCCAGGGTAGAGCCCCGTGAGCCAGCCGCTGTGCCTCTTTCTGTGCTAGGATAGAGACTCGCAAGCCAGCCACTGTGCCTCTTTCTCGGCCAGGGTAGAGCCTCGTAATCCATCCGCTGTGCCTCTTTCTGGGCCAGGGTAGAGCCTCATAAGCCAGCCACTGTGCCTCTTTCTGGGCTAGGGTAGAGCCTCGCAAGCCAGCCACTGTGCCTCTTCTTGGGTCAGGGTAGAGCCCCGTAATCCAGCCGCTGTGCCTCTATCTGTGCCAGGGCAGAGCACCATAAGCCAGCCGCTAGGCGTCTTTCTGGGCCAGGGTAGAGCCTCGTGAGCCAGCCACTGTGCCTCTTTCTGGGCCAGGGTAGAGCCTCGTGAGCCAGCCACTGTGCCTCTTTCTGGGCCAGGGTAGAGCCCCGTGAGCCAGCCGCTGTGCCTCAGGACATTTTAGGCCATGGTGTAGACCCATGAGCCAGCCACTTTACCCCTGTCTGGGCTAGGGTAGGGCTCCATTAGCCAGGTGATGCGTATTATTCTGGGCCAGGGTAGAGCCTCGTGAGCCAGCCACTGTGCCTGTGCCTTGGCCAGGGTAGAGCCCCGTAAGCCAGCCGCTGTGCCTTTGTCTTTGCCAGGTCAGATCCCCATAAGCCAACCACTAGTCCTCTTTCTGGGCTAGGGTAGAGCCTCGTGAGCCAGCCACTGTGCCTCTTTCTGGGACAGGGTAGAGCTCCGTAAGCCAGCCGCTGTGCCTCTCTCTGTGCTAGGATAGAGCCTCGCAAGCCAGCCACTGTGCCTCCTCTTGGGTCAGGGTAGAGCCCCGTAATCCAGCCGCTGTGCCTCTATCTGTGCCAGGGCAGAGAACCATGAGCCAGCCGCTAGGCCTCTTTCTGGGCCAGGGTAGAGCCTCGTGAGCCAGCCACTGTGCAACTTTCTGGGCCAGGGTAGAGCCCCGTAAGCCAGCCGCTGTGACTCTTCAGAATCATCACACTGGGCCAGAGTAGAACGTCATGAGCCAGCCACTGTGACTCTTTCTGAGCCAGGGTAGAGCCTCGTAAGTCAGCCATTGTGCCTCTTTCTGGGCCAGGGTAGAGCCCCGTAAGCCAGCCGCTGTGACTCTTCAGAATCATCACACTGGGCCAGAGTAGAACGTCATGAGCCAGCCACTGTGACTCTTTCTGAGCCAGGGTAGAGCCTCGTAAGCCAGCCATTGTGCCTCTTTCTGGGCCAGGGTAGAGCCCCGTAAGCCAGCCGCTGTGCCACTTTCTGGGCCAGGGTAGAGCCTCGTGAACCAGCTGCTGTGCCTCTTTCTGGGCCAGGGTAGAGCCCCGTGAGCAAGCCGCCGTGCCTTAGGACATTTTAGGCCATGGTGTAGCCCGAATAGCCAGCCGCTAGGCCTCTTTCTGGGCCAGGGTGGAGCCTCGTGAGCCATCCACTCTGCATCTTTCTGGGCCAGGGTAGAGCCTCGTGAGCCAGCCACTATGTCTCTTTCTGGGCCAGGGTACAGCCCCGTGAGCCAGCCGCTGTGCCTCAGGACATTTTAGGCCATGGTGTAGCTCCATGAGCCAGCCACAGTGCCCCTGTCTGGGCTAGGGTAGAGCCTCGTGAGCCAGCCACTCTGCCCCTTTCTAGGCCAGGGTAGGTCTCCGTAAGCCAGTCGCTGTGCCTCTTTCTGGGCCAGGGTAGAGCCTCGTGAGCCAGCCACTGTGTCTCTTTCTGGGCCAGGGTAGAGCCCCGTGAGCCAGCCGCTGTGCCTCAGACATTTTAGGCCATGGTGCAGCTCCATGAGCCAGCCACTGTGCCCCTGTCTGGGCTAGGGTAAAGCCCCATTAGCCAGCCGATGCGCATCTTTCTGGGTCAGGGTAGAGCCTCTTGAGCCAGCCACTGTGCTTCTTCCTGGTCCAGGGTACAGCCGGGTAGGTCAGCCGCTGTGCCTCTTTCTGGGCCAGGGTAGAGCCTTGTGAGCCAGCCATTGTGCCTCTTTCTGGGCCAAGGTAGAGCCCCGTGAGCCAGCCGCTGTGCCTCAGACATTTTAGGCCATGGTGTAGCCCATTAGCCAGCCACTTTGCCCCTGTCTGGGCTAGGGTAGAGCTCTATTAGTCAGGTGATGCGCATTATTCTGGGCCAAGGTAGAGTCTCGTGAGTAAACCACTGTGCCTGTTCCTGGGTCAGGGTAGAGCCCCGTAAGCCAGCCGTTGTGCCTCTTTCCAGGCCAGGGTAGAGCCTCGTGAGCCAGCCACTGTGCCTCTTTCTGGGCCACGGTAGACCCCGTAAGCCAGCCGCTGTGCCTCCTTCTGGGCCAGGGTAGAGCCTCTGGAGCCAGCCCCTGTGCATCTTTGTGGGCCAGGGTAAAGTCCCATAAGCCAGCCACTGTGCCTCTTTCTGGGCCAGGGTAGAGCACCGTAAGCCAGCCGCTGTGCCTCTTTCTGGGCCAGGGTAGAACCTCATGAGTCAGCCACTGTGCCACTTTCTGGGCCAGGGTAGAACTTCATGAGCCAGCCACTGTGCCAATTTCTGGGCCAGGGTAGAGCCCTGTAACCCAGCCACTGTGCCTTTTTCTGAGTCAGGGTAGAGCCCCGTGAGCCAGCCACTGTGCCTCAGGACATTTTAGGCCATGGTGTAGCCCCATGAGCCAGCCACATTACCCCTGTCTGGGCTAGGGTAGTGCTCTATTAGTCAGGTGATGCGCATTATTCTGGGCCAGGGTAGAGTCTCTTGAGTCAGCCAATGTGCCTGTTCCTGGGCCAGGGTAGAGACCCGTAAGCCAGCCGCTGTGCCTTTTTCTTTGCCAGGGTAGAGCCTCGTGAGCCAGCCACTGTGCTTCTTTCTGGGCCAGGGTAGAGCCCCGTAAGCCAGCCGCTGTGCCTCTTTCCAGGCCAGGGTAGAGCCTTGTGAGCCAGCCACTCTGCCTCTTTTTGGGCCAGGGTAGAGCCCCGTGAGCCAGCCGCTGTGCCTCTTTCTGTGCTATGATAAAGACTCGCAAGCCAGCCACTGTGCCTCTTTCTTGGCCAGGGTAGAGCCCCGTAAGCCAGCTGCTGTGCCTCTATCTGTGCCAGGGCAGAGCAGCATAAGCCAGCCGCTAGGCCTCTTTCTGGGACAGGGTAGAGCCTCGTGAGGAAGCCACTGTGCCTCTTTCTGGGCCAGGGTAGAGCCCCGTAAGCCAGCCGCTGTGCCTCTTTCTGGGCCAGGGTAGAGCCTCGTGAGCCAGCCACTGTGCCTCTTCGTGGGCCAGGGTACAGCCGCGTAAGCTAGCCGCTGTGCCTTTTTCTTTGCCAGGTCAGATCCCCATAAGCCAACCGCTAGACATCTTTCTGGGCTAGGGTAGAGCCTCGTGAGCCAGCCACTGTGCCTCTTTCTGTGCTAGGATAGAGCCTCGCAAGCTAGCCACTTTGCCTCTTCTTGGGTCAGGGTAGAGCCCCGTAATCCAGCTGCTGTGCCTCTATCTGTGCCAGGGCAGAGCAGCATAAGCCAGCCGCTAGGCCTCTTTCTGGGCCAGGGTAGAGCCTCGTGAGCCAGCCACTGTGCCTCTTTCTGGGCCAGGGTAGAGCCCCGTAAGCCAGCCGCTGTGCCTCTTTCTGGGCCAGAGTAGAACCTCATGAGACAGCCACTGTGCCTCTTTCTGGGCCAGGGTAGAGCCTCGTGAGCCAGCCACTGTGCCTCTTTCTGGGCCAGGGTAGAGCCTCGTAAGCCAGCCGCTGTGCCTCTTTCTGGGCCAGGGTAGAGCCTCGTAAGCCAGCCACTGTGCCTCTTTCTGGGCCAGGGTAGAGCCCCGTAAGCCAGCCGCTGTGCCTCTTTCTGGGCCAGGGTAGAGCCTCGTGAGCCAGCCACTGTGCCTCTTCGTGGGCCAGGGTACAGCCGCGTAAGCTAGCCGCTGTGCCTTTTTCTTTGCCAGGTCAGATCCCCATAAGCCAACCGCTAGACCTCTTTCTGGGCTAGGGTAGAGCCTCGTGAGCCAGCCACTGTGCCTCTTTCTGTGCTAGGATAGAGCCTCGCAAGCTAGCCACTTTGCCTCTTCTTGGGTCAGGGTAGAGCCCCGTAATCCAGCTGCTGTGCCTCTATCTGTGCCAGGGTAGCGAAGCATAAGCCAGCCGCTAGGCCTCTTTCTGGGCCAGGGTAGAGCCTCGTGAGCCAGCCACTGTGCCTCTTTCTGGGCCAGGGTAGAGCCCCGTAAGCCAGCCGCTGTGCCTCTTTCTGGGCCAGGGTAGAACCTCATGAGTCAGCCACTGTGCCTCTTTCTGGGCCAGAGTAGAACCTCATGAGACAGCCACTGTGCCTCTTTCTGGGCCAGGGTAGAACCTCGTGAGCCAGCCACTGTGCCTCTTTCTGGGCCAGGGTAGAGCCCCGTAAGCCAGCCGCTGTGCCTCTTTCTGGGCCAGGGTAGAGCCTCGTGAGCCAGCCACTGTGCCTATTTCTGGGCCAGGGTAGAGTCCCGTGAGCCAGCCGCTGTGCCTCAGGACATTTTAGGCCATTGTGTAGCCCCAAGAACCAGCCACTTTGCCCCTGTCTGGGCTAGGGTAGAGATCCATAAGCCAGCCGCTAGGCCTCTTTCTGGGCCAGGGTTGAGCCTCGTGAGCCAGCCACTGTGCCTCTTCCTGGGCCTCGGTAGAGCCCCGTAAGCCAGCCGCTGTGCCTCTTTCTGGGCCAGGGTAGAGCCCCGTGAGCCAGCCACTGTGCTTCAGGACATTTTAGGCCATGGTGTAGCCCCATGAGCCAGCCGATGCGCATCTTTCTGGGCCAGGGTAGAGCAATGTGAGCCAGCCACTGTGCCTCTTCCTGGGCCTCGGTAGAGCCCCGTAAGCCAGCCGCTGTGCCTCTTTCTGGGCCAGGGTAGAGCCCCGTGAGCCAGCCACTGTGCTTCAGGACATTTTAGGCCATGGTGTAGCCCCATGAGCCAGCCACTGTGCCTCTTTCCGGGCCAGGGTAGAGCCCCGTAAGCCAGCCGCTTTGCCTCTTTCTGGGCCAGGGTAGAGCCTCGTGAGCCAGCCGCTGTGCCTCTTTCTGGGCCAGGGTAGAGCCTCGTGAACCAGCCACTGTGCCTCTTCCTGGGCCAGGGTAGAACTACATGAGCCAGCCACTGTGCCAATTTCTGGGTCAGGGTAGAGCCTCGTGAGCCAGCCACTGTGCCTCTTTCTGGGTCAGGGTAGAGCCCCGTAAGCCAGCCGCTGTGCCTCTTTCTGGGCCAGGGTAGAGCCCCGTAAGCCAGCCACTGTGCCTCTTTCTGGGCCAGGGTAGAGCCCCGTGAGCCAGCCGCTGTGCCTTAAGACATTTTAGGCCATGGTGTAGCCCCAAGAGCCAGCCACTTTGCCCTTGTCTGGGCTAGGGTAGAGATCCATTAGCCAGGAGATGCGCATTATTCTGGGCCAGGGTAGAGCCTCGTGAGCCAGCCACTGTGCCTCTTTCTGGGCCAGGGTAGAGCTCCGTAAGCCAGCCACTGTGCCTCTTTCTGTGCTAGGATAGAGCCTCGTAATCCAGCCGCTGTGCCTCTATCTGTGCCAGGGCAGAGCACGATTAGCCAGCTGCTAGGCCTCTTTCTGGGCCAGGGTAGAGTCCCGTAAGCCATCCGCTGTGACTCTCTCTGGGCCAGGGTAGAGCCTCGTGAGCTAGCCACTGTGCCTCTTTCTGGGCCAGGGTAGAGCCTCGTGAGCCAGCCACTGTGCCTCTTCGTGGGCCAGGGTACAGCCGCGTAAGCTAGCCGCTGTGCCTTTTTCTTTGCCAGGTCAGATCCCCATAATCCAACCGCTAGACCTCTTTCTGGGCTAGGGTAGAGCCTCGTGAGCCAGCCACTGTGCCTCTTTCTGTGCTAGGATAGAGCCTCACAAGCTAGCCACTTTGCCTCTTCTTGGGTCAGGGTAGAGCCCCGTAATCCAGCTGCTGTGCCTCTATCTGTGCCAGGGCAGAGAAGCATAAGCCAGCCGCTAGGCCTCTTTCTGGGCCAGGGTAGAGCCTCGTGAGCCAGCCACTGTGCCTCTTTCTGGGCCAGGGTAGAGCCCCGTAAGCCAGCCGCTGTGCCTCTTTCTGGGCCAGGGTAGAACCTCATGAGTCAGCCACTGTGCCTCTTTCTGGGCCAGAGTAGAACCTCATGAGACAGCCACTGTGCCTCTTTCTGGGCCAGGGTAGAGCCTCGTGAGCCAGCCACTGTGCCTCTTTCTGGGCCAGGGTAGAGCCCCGTAAGCCAGCCGCTGTGCCTCTTTCTGGGCCAGGGTAGAGCCTCGTGAGCCAGCCACTGTGCCTATTTCTGGGCCAGGGTAGAGTCCCGTGAGCCAGCCGCTGTGCCTCAGGACATTTTAGGCCATTGTGTAGCCCCAAGAGCCAGCCACTTTGCCCCTGTCTGGGCTAGGGTAGAGATCCATAAGCCAGCCGCTGCGCATCTTTCTGGGTCAGGGTAGAGCCTCTTGAGCCAGCCACTGTGCCTCTTCCTGGTCCAGGGTAGAGCCGGGTAGGTCAGCCGCTGTGCCTCTTTCTGGGCCAGGGTAGAGCCTCGTGAGCCAGCCACTGTGCCTCTTTCTGGGCCAGGGTAGAGCCCCGTGAGCCAGCCGCTGTGCCTCAGGACATTTTAGGCCATGGTGTAGCCCCATGAGCCAGCCACTTTGCCCCTGTCTGGGCTAGGGTAGAGCTCCATTAGCCAGGTGATGCGCATTATTCTGGGCCAGGGTAGAGCCTCGTGAGCCAGCCACTGTGCCTGTTCCTGGGCCAGGGTAGAGCCCCGTAAGCCAGCCGCTGTGCCTCTTTCCGGGCCAGGGTAGAGCCTCGTGAGCCAGCCACTGTGCCTCTTTCTGGGCCAGGGTAGAGCCCCGTAAGCCAGCCGCTGTGCCTCCTTCTGGGCCAGGGTAGAGCCTCTGGAGCCAGCCCCTGTGCCTCTTTGTGGGCCAGGGTAGAGCCCCATAAGCCAGCCACTGTGCCTCTTTCTGGGCCAGGGTAGAGCCCCGTAAGCCAGCCGCTGTGCCTCTTTCTGGGCCAGGGTAGAACCTCATGAGTCAGCCACTGTGCCACTTTCTGGGCCAGGGTAGAGCCCCGTGAGCCAGCCACTGTGCCACTTTCTGGGCCAGGGTAGAGCCCCGTAACCCAGCCACTGTGCCTTTTTCTGGGCCAGGGTAGAGCCCCGTGAGCCAGCCGCTGTGCCTCAGGACATTTTAGGCCATGGTGTAGCCCCATGAGCCAGCCACATTACCCCTGTCTGGGCTAGGGTAGTGCTCCATTAGCCAGGTGATGCGCATTATTCTGGGCCAGGGTAGAGTCTCTTGAGCCAGCCACTGTGCCTGTTCCTGGGCCAGGGTAGAGCCCCGTAAGCCAGCCGCTGTGCCTTTTTCTGGGCCAGGGTAGAGCCTCGTGAGCCAGCCACTGTGCCTCTTTCTGGGCCAGGGTAGAGCCCCGTAAGCCAGCCGCTGTGCCTCTTTCTGGGCCAGGGTAGAGCCTCGTGAGCCAGCCACTGTGCCTCTTTCTGGGCCAGGGTAGAGCCCCGTGAGCCAGCCGCTGTGCCTCTTTCTGTGCTAGGATAAAGCCTCGCAAGCCAGCCACTGTGCCTCTTTCTTGGCCAGGGTAGAGCCTCGTAAGCCAGCTGCTGTGCCTCTATCTGTGCCAGGGCAGAGCAGCATAAGCCAGCCGCTAGGCCTCTTTCTGGGACAGGGTAGAGCCTCGTGAGGAAGCCACTGTGCCTCTTTCTGGGCCAGGGTAGAGCCCCGTAAGCCAGCCGCTGTGCCTCTTTCTGGGCCAGGGTAGAGCCTCGTGAGCCAGCCACTGTGCCTCTTCGTGGGCCAGGGTACAGCCGCGTAAGCTAGCCGCTGTGCCTTTTTCTTTGCCAGGTCAGATCCCCATAAGCCAACCGCTAGACATCTTTCTGGGCTAGGGTAGAGCCTCGTGAGCCAGCCACTGTGCCTCTTTCTGTGCTAGGATAGAGCCTCGCAAGCTAGCCACTTTGCCTCTTCTTGGGTCAGGGTAGAGCCCCGTAATCCAGCTGCTGTGCCTCTATCTGTGCCAGGGCAGAGCAGCATAAGCCAGCCGCTAGGCCTCTTTCTGGGCCAGGGTAGAGCCTCGTGAGCCAGCCACTGTGCCTCTTTCTGGGCCAGGGTAGAGCCCCGTAAGCCAGCCGCTGTGCCTCTTTCTGGGCCAGAGTAGAACCTCATGAGACAGCCACTGTGCCTCTTTCTGGGCCAGGGTAGAGCCTCGTGAGCCAGCCACTGTGCCTCTTTCTGGGCCAGGGTAGAGCCTCGTAAGCCAGCCGCTGTGCCTCTTTCTGGGCCAGGGTAGAGCCTCGTAAGCCAGCCACTGTGCCTCTTTCTGGGCCAGGGTAGAGCCCCGTAAGCCAGCCGCTGTGCCTCTTTCTGGGCCAGGGTAGAGCCTCGTGAGCCAGCCACTGTGCCTCTTCGTGGGCCAGGGTACAGCCGCGTAAGCTAGCCGCTGTGCCTTTTTCTTTGCCAGGTCAGATCCCCATAAGCCAACCGCTAGACCTCTTTCTGGGCTAGGGTAGAGCCTCGTGAGCCAGCCACTGTGCCTCTTTCTGTGCTAGGATAGAGCCTCGCAAGCTAGCCACTTTGCCTCTTCTTGGGTCAGGGTAGAGCCCCGTAATCCAGCTGCTGTGCCTCTATCTGTGCCAGGGCAGAGAAGCATAAGCCAGCCGCTAGGCCTCTTTCTGGGCCAGGGTAGAGCCTCGTGAGCCAGCCACTGTGCCTCTTTCTGGGCCAGGGTAGAGCCCCGTAAGCCAGCCGCTGTGCCTCTTTCTGGGCCAGGGTAGAACCTCATGAGTCAGCCACTGTGCCTCTTTCTGGGCCAGAGTAGAACCTCATGAGACAGCCACTGTGCCTCTTTCTGGGCCAGGGTAGAACCTCGTGAGCCAGCCACTGTGCCTCTTTCTGGGCCAGGGTAGAGCCCCGTAAGCCAGCCGCTGTGCCTCTTTCTGGGCCAGGGTAGAGCCTCATGAGCCAGCCACTGTGCCTATTTCTGGGCCAGGGTAGAGTCCCGTGAGCCAGCCGCTGTGCCTCAGGACATTTTAGGCCATTGTGTAGCCCCAAGAACCAGCCACTTTGCCCCTGTCTGGGCTAGGGTAGAGATCCATAAGCCAGCCGCTAGGCCTCTTTCTGGGCCAGGGTTGAGCCTCGTGAGCCAGCCACTGTGCCTCTTCCTGGGCCTCGGTAGAGCCCCGTAAGCCAGCCGCTGTGCCTCTTTCTGGGCCAGGGTAGAGCCCCGTGAGCCAGCCACTGTGCTTCAGGACATTTTAGGCCATGGTGTAGCCCCATGAGCCAGCCGATGCGCATCTTTCTGGGCCAGGGTAGAGCAATGTGAGCCAGCCACTGTGCCTCTTCCTGGGCCTCGGTAGAGCCCCGTAAGCCAGCCGCTGTGCCTCTTTCTGGGCCAGGGTAGAGCCCCGTGAGCCAGCCACTGTGCTTCAGGACATTTTAGGCCATGGTGTAGCCCCATGAGCCAGCCACTGTGCCTCTTTCCGGGCCAGGGTAGAGCCCCGTAAGCCAGCCGCTTTGCCTCTTTCTGGGCCAGGGTAGAGCCTCGTGAGCCAGCCGCTGTGCCTCTTTCTGGGCCAGGGTAGAGCCTCGTGAACCAGCCACTGTGCCTCTTCCTGGGCCAGGGTAGAACTACATGAGCCAGCCACTGTGCCAATTTCTGGGTCAGGGTAGAGCCTCGTGAGCCAGCCACTGTGCCTCTTTCTGGGTCAGGGTAGAGCCCCGTAAGCCAGCCGCTGTGCCTCTTTCTGGGCCAGGGTAGAGCCCCGTAAGCCAGCCACTGTGCCTCTTTCTGGGCCAGGGTAGAGCCCCGTGAGCCAGCCGCTGTGCCTTAAGACATTTTAGGCCATGGTGTAGCCCCAAGAGCCAGCCACTTTGCCCTTGTCTGGGCTAGGGTAGAGATCCATTAGCCAGGAGATGCGCATTATTCTGGGCCAGGGTAGAGCCTCGTGAGCCAGCCACTGTGCCTCTTTCTGGGCCAGGGTAGAGCTCCGTAAGCCAGCCACTGTGCCTCTTTCTGTGCTAGGATAGAGCCTCGTAATCCAGCCGCTGTGCCTCTATCTGTGCCAGGGCAGAGCACGATTAGCCAGCTGCTAGGCCTCTTTCTGGGCCAGGGTAGAGTCCCGTAAGCCATCCGCTGTGACTCTCTCTGGGCCAGGGTAGAGCCTCGTGAGCTAGCCACTGTGCCTCTTTCTGGGCCAGGGTAGAGCCTCGTGAGCCAGCCACTGTGCCTCTTCGTGGGCCAGGGTACAGCCGCGTAAGCTAGCCGCTGTGCCTTTTTCTTTGCCAGGTCAGATCCCCATAATCCAACCGCTAGACCTCTTTCTGGGCTAGGGTAGAGCCTCGTGAGCCAGCCACTGTGCCTCTTTCTGTGCTAGGATAGAGCCTCACAAGCTAGCCACTTTGCCTCTTCTTGGGTCAGGGTAGAGCCCCGTAATCCAGCTGCTGTGCCTCTATCTGTGCCAGGGCAGAGAAGCATAAGCCAGCCGCTAGGCCTCTTTCTGGGCCAGGGTAGAGCCTCGTGAGCCAGCCACTGTGCCTCTTTCTGGGCCAGGGTAGAGCCCCGTAAGCCAGCCGCTGTGCCTCTTTCTGGGCCAGGGTAGAACCTCATGAGTCAGCCACTGTGCCTCTTTCTGGGCCAGAGTAGAACCTCATGAGACAGCCACTGTGCCTCTTTCTGGGCCAGGGTAGAGCCTCGTGAGCCAGCCACTGTGCCTCTTTCTGGGCCAGGGTAGAGCCCCGTAAGCCAGCCGCTGTGCCTCTTTCTGGGCCAGGGTAGAGCCTCGTGAGCCAGCCACTGTGCCTATTTCTGGGCCAGGGTAGAGTCCCGTGAGCCAGCCGCTGTGCCTCAGGACATTTTAGGCCATTGTGTAGCCCCAAGAGCCAGCCACTTTGCCCCTGTCTGGGCTAGGGTAGAGATCCATAAGCCAGCCGCTAGGCCTCTTTCTGGGCCAGGGTTGAGCCTCGTGAGCCAGCCACTGTGCCTCTTCCTGGGCCTCGGTAGAGCCCCGTAAGCCAGCCGCTGTGCCTCTTTCTGGGCCAGGGTAGAGCCCCGTGAGCCAGCCACTGTGCTTCAGGACATTTTAGGCCATGGTGTAGCCCCATGAGCCAGCCGATGCGCATCTTTCTGGGCCAGGGTAGAGCCTCGTGAGCCAGCCACTGTGCCTCTTCCTGGGCCTCGGTAGAGCCCCGTAAGCCAGCCGCTGTGCCTCTTTCTGGGCCAGGGTAGAGCCCCGTGAGCCAGCCACTGTGCTTCAGGACATTTTAGGCCATGGTGTAGCCCCATGAGCCAGCCACTGTGCCTCTTTCTGGGCCAGGGTAGAGCCCCGTAAGCCAGCCGCTTTGCCTCTTTCTGGGCCAGGGTAGAGCCTCGTGAGCAAGCCGCTGTGCCTCTTTCTTGGCCAGGGTAGAGCCTCGTGAGCCAGCCACTGTGCCTCTTCCTGGGCCAGGGTAGAACTTCATGAGCCAGCCACTGTGCCAATTTCTGGGTAAGGGTAGAGCCTCGTGAGCCAGCCACTGTGCCTCTTTCTGGGTCAGGGTAGAGCCCCGTAAGCCAGCCGCTGTGCCTCTTTCTGGGCCAGGGTAGAGCCTCGTGAGCCAGCCACTGTGCCTCTTTCTGGGCCAGGGTAGAGCCCCGTGAGCCAGCCGCTGTGCCTTAAGACATTTTAGGCCATGGTGTAGCCCCAAGAGCCAGCCACTTTGCCCTTGTCTGGGCTAGGGTAGAGATCCATTAGCCAGGAGATGCGCATTATTCTGGGCCAGGGTAGAGCCTCGTGAGCCAGCCACTGTGCCTCTTTCTGGGCCAGGGTAGAGCTCCGAAAGCCAGCCGCTATGCCTCTTTCTGTGCTAGGATAGAGCCTCGTAATCCAGCCGCTGTGCCTCTATCTGTGCCAGGGCAGAGCACCATTAGCCAGCTGCTAGGCTTCTTTCTGGGCCAGGGTAGAGTCCCGTAAGCCATCCGCTGTGACTCTCTCTGGGCCAGGGTAGAGCCTCGTGAGCCAGCCACTGTGCCTCTTTCTGGGCCAGGGTAGAGCCCCGTAAGCCAGCCGCTGTGCCTCTTTCTGGGCCAGGGTAGAGCCTCGTGAGCCAGCCACTGTGCCTCTTTCTGGGCCAGGGTAGAGCCCCGTAAGCCAGCCGCTGTGCCTCTTTCTGGGCCAGGGTAGAGCCTCGTGAGCCAGCCACTGTGCCTCTTTCTGGGCCAGGGTAGAGCCCCGTAAGCCAGCCGCTGTGCCTCTTTCTGGGCCAAGGTAGAGCCTCGTGAGCCAGCCACTGTGCTTCAGGACATTTTACGCCATGGTGTAGCCCCATGAGCCAGCCACTGTGCATCTTTCTGGGCCAGGGTAGAGCCCCCTAAGCCAGCCACTGTGCCTCTTTCTGGGCCAGGGTAGAGCCCCGTGAGCCAGCCGCTGTGCCTTAAGACATTTTAGGCCATGGTGTAGCCCCAAGAGCCAGCCACTTTGCCCTTGTCTGGGCTAGGGTAGAGATCCATTAGCCAGGAGATGCGCATTATTCTGGGCCAGGGTAGAGCCTCGTGAGCCAGCCACTGTGCCTCTTTCTGAGCCAGGGTAGAGCTCCGTAAGCCAGCCGCTGTGCCTCTTTCTGTGCTAGGATAGAGCCTCGTAATCCAGCCGCTGTGCCTCTATCTGTGCCAGGGCAGAGCACGATTAGCCAGCTGCTAGGCTTCTTTCTGGGCCAGGGTAGAGTCCCGTAAGCCATCCGCTGTGACTCTCTCTGGGCCAGGGTAGAGCCTCGTGAGCTAGCCACTGTGCCTCTTTCTGGGCCAGGGTAGAGCCCCGTAAGCCAGCCGCTGTGCCTCTTTCTGGGCCAGGGTAGAGCCTCGTGAGCCAGCCACTGTGCCTCTTCGTGGGCCAGGGTACAGCCGCGTAAGCTAGCCGCTGTGCCTTTTTCTTTGCCAGTTCAGATCCCCATAAGCCAACCGCTAGACATCTTTCTGGGCTAGGGTAGAGCCTCGTGAGCCAGCCACTGTGCCTCTTTCTGTGCTAGGATAGAGCCTCACAAGCTAGCCACTTTGCCTCTTCTTGGGTCAGGGTAGAGCCCCGTAATCCAGCTGCTGTGCCTCTATCTGTGCCAGGGCAGAGCAGCATAAGCCAGCCGCTAGGCCTCTTTCTGGGCCAGGGTAGAGCCTCGTGAGCCAGCCACTGTGCCTCTTTCTGGGCCAGGGTAGAGCCCCGTAAGCCAGCCGCTGTGCCTCTTTCTGGGCCAGGGTAGAGCCTCGGGAGCCAGCCACTGTGCCTCTTTCTGTGCTAGGATAGAGCCTCGCAAGCTAGCCACTTTGCCTCTTCTTGGGTCAGGGTAGAGCCCCGTAATCCAGCTGCTGTGCCTCTATCTGTGCCAGGGCAGAGAAGCATAAGCCAGCCGCTAGGCCTCTTTCTGGGCCAGGGTAGAGCCTCGTGAGCCAGCCACTGTGCCTCTTTCTGGGCCAGGGTAGAGCCCCGTAAGCCAGCCGCTGTGCCTCTTTCTGGGCCAGGGTAGAACCTCATGAGTCAGCCACTGTGCCTCTTTCTGGGCCAGAGTAGAACCTCATGAGACAGCCACTGTGCCTCTTTCTGGGCCAGGGTAGAGCCTCGTGAGCCAGCCACTGTGCCTCTTTCTGGGCCAGGGTAGAGCCCCGTAAGCCAGCCGCTGTGCCTCTTTCTGGGCCAGGGTAGAGCCTCGTGAGCCAGCCACTGTGCCTATTTCTGGGCCAGGGTAGAGTCCCGTGAGCCAGCCGCTGTGCCTCAGGACATTTTAGGCCATTGTGTAGCCCCAAGAGCCAGCCACTTTGCCCCTGTCTGGGCTAGGGTAGAGATCCATAAGCCAGCCGCTAGGCCTCTTTCTGGGCCAGGGTTGAGCCTCGTGAGCCAGCCACTGTGCCTCTTCCTGGGCCTCGGTAGAGCCCCGTAAGCCAGCCGCTGTGCCTCTTTCTGGGCCAGGGTAGAGCCCCGTGAGCCAGCCACTGTGCTTCAGGACATTTTAGGCCATGGTGTAGCCCCATGAGCCAGCCACTGTGCCTCTTTCTGGGCCAGGGTAGAGCCCCGTAAGCCAGCCGCTTTGCCTCTTTCTGGGCCAGGGTAGAGCCTCGTGAGCAAGCCGCTGTGCCTCTTTCTTGGCCAGGGTAGAGCCTCGTGAGCCAGCCACTGTACCTCTTCCTGGGCCAGGGTAGAACTTCATGAGCCAGCCACTGTGCCAATTTCTGGGTAAGGGTAGAGCCTCGTGAGCCAGCCACTGTGCCTCTTTCTGGGTCAGGGTAGAGCCCCGTAAGCCAGCCGCTGTGCCTCTTTCTGGGCCAGGGTAGAGCCTCGTGAGCCAGCCACTGTGCCTCTTTCTGGGCCAGGGTAGAGCCCCGTGAGCCAGCCGCTGTGCCTTAAGACATTTTAGGCCATGGTGTAGCCCCAAGAGCCAGCCACTTTGCCCTTGTCTGGGCTAGGGTAGAGATCCATTAGCCAGGAGATGCGCATTATTCTGGGCCAGGGTAGAGCCTCGTGAGCCAGCCACTGTGCCTCTTTCTGGGCCAGGGTAGAGCTCCGAAAGCCAGCCGCTATGCCTCTTTCTGTGCTAGGATAGAGCCTCGTAATCCAGCCGCTGTGCCTCTATCTGTGCCAGGGCAGAGCACCATTATCCAGCTGCTAGGCTTCTTTCTGGGCCAGGGTAGAGTCCCGTAAGCCATCCGCTGTGACTCTCTCTGGGCCAGGGTAGAGCCTCGTGAGCCAGCCACTGTGCCTCTTTCTGGGCCAGGGTAGAGCCCCGTAAGCCAGCCGCTGTGCCTCTTTCTGGGCCAGGGTAGAGCCTCGTGAGCCAGCCACTGTGCCTCTTTCTGGGCCAGGGTAGAGCCCCGTAAGCCAGCCGCTGTGCCTCTTTCTGGGCCAGGGTAGAGCCTCGTGAGCCAGCCACTGTGCCTCTTTCTGGGCCAGGGTAGAGCCCCGTAAGCCAGCCACTGTGCCTCTTTTCTGGGCCAGGGTAGAGCCCCGTAAGCCAGCCGCTGTGCCTCTTTCTGGGCCAGGGTAGAGCCTCGTGAGCCAGCCACTGTGCCTCTTTCTGGGCCAGGGTAGAGCCGCGTAAGCCAGCCGCTGTGCCTTTTTCTTTGCCAGGGTAGAGCCCCGTAGCCACCGCTCCCCATAAGCCAACCGCTAGACTCTTTCTGGGCTAGGGTAGAGCCTCGTGAGCCAGCCACTGTGCCTCTTTCTGTGCTAGGATAGAGCCTCACAAGCTAGCCACTTTGCCTCTTCTTGGGTCAGGGTAGAGCCCCGTAATCCAGCTGCTGTGCCTCTATCTGTGCCAGGGCAGAGCAGCATAAGCCAGCCGCTAGGCCTCTTTCTGGGCCAGGGTAGAGCCTCGTGAGCCAGCCACTGTGCCTCTTTCTGGGCCAGGGTAGAGCCCCGTAAGCCAGCCGCTGTGCCTCTTTCTGGGCCAGAGTAGAACCTCATGAGACAGCCACTGTGCCTCTTTCTGGGCCAGGGTAGAGCCTCGTGAGCCAGCCACTGTGCCTCTTTCTGGGCCAGGGTAGAGCCCCGTAAGCCAGCCGCTGTGCCTCTTTCTGGGCCAGGGTAGAGCCTCGGGAGCCAGCCACTGTGCCTATTTCTGGGCCAGGGTAGAGTCCCGTGAGCCAGCCGCTGTGCCTCAGGACATTTTAGGCCATGGTGTAGCCCCAAGAGCCAGCCACTTTGCCCCTGTCTGGGCTAGGGTAGAGATCCATAAGCCAGCCGCTAGGCCTCTTTCTGGGCCAGGGTTGAGCCTCGTGAGCCAGCCACTGTGCCTCTTCCTGGGCCTCGGTAGAGCCCCGTAAGCCAGCCGCTGTGCCTCTTTCTGGGCCAGGGTAGAGCCCCGTGAGCCAGCCACTGTGCTTCAGGACATTTTAGGCCATGGTGTAGCCCCATGAGCCAGCCGATGCGCATCTTTCTGGGCCAGGGTAGAGCCCCGTGAGCCAGCCGCTGTGCCTTAAGACATTTTAGGCCATGGTGTAGCCCCAAGAGCCAGCCACTTTGCCCTTGTCTGGGCTAGGGTAGAGATCCATTAGCCAGGAGATGCGCATTATTCTGGGACAGGGTAGAGCCTCGTGAGCCAGCCACTGTGCCTCTTTCTGGGCCAGGGTAGAGCTCCGTAAGCCAGCCGCTGTGCCTCTTTCTGTGCTAGGATAGAGCCTCGTAATCCAGCCGCTGTGCCTCTATCTGTGCCAGGGCAGAGCACGATTAGCCAGCTGCTAGGCTTCTTTCTGGGCCAGGGTAGAGTCCCGTAAGCCATCCGCTGTGACTCTCTCTGGGCCAGGGTAGAGCCTCGTGAGCTAGCCACTGTGCCTCTTTCTGGGCCAGGGTAGAGCTCCAAAAGCCAGCCGCTGTGCCTCTTTCTGTGCTAGGATAGAGCCTCGTAATCCAGCCGCTGTGCCTCTATCTGTGCCAGGGCAGAGCACCATTAGCCAGCTGCTAGGATTCTTTCTGGGCCAGGGTAGAGTCCCGTAAGCCATCCGCTGTGACTCTCTCTGGACCAGGGTAGAGCCTCGTGAGCCAGCCACTGTGCCTCTTTCTGGGCCAGGGTAGAGCCCCGTAAGCCAGCCGCTGTGCCTCTTTCTGGGCCAGGGTAGAGCCTCGTGATCCAGCCACTGTGCCTCTTTCTGGGACAGGGGAGAGCCCCGTGAGCCAGCCGCTGTGCCTCAGGACATTTTAGGCCATGGTGTAGCTCCATGAGCCAGCCACTGTGCCCATGTCTGGGCTAGGGTAAAGCCCCATTAGCCAGCCGATGCGCATCTTTCTGGGCCAGGGTAGAGTATCGTGAGCCAGCCACTGTGCCTCTTCCTGGGCCTCGGTAGAGCCCTGTAAGCCAGCCGCTGTGCCTCTTTCTGGGCCAGGGTAGAGCCTCGTGAGCCAGCCACTGTGCCTCTTTCTGGGCCAGGGTAGAGCCCCGTGAGCCAGCCACTGTGCTTCAGGATATTTTAGGCCATGGTGTAGCCCCATGAGCCAGCCACTGTGCATCTTTCTGGGCCAGGGTAGAGCTCCGTGAGCCAGCCACTGTGCTTCAGGACATTTTAGGCCATGGTGTAGCCCCATGAGCCAGCCACTGTGCCTCTTTCTGGGCCAGGGTTGATCCCCGTAAGCCAGCCGCTTTGCCTCTTTCTGGGCCAGGGTAGAGACTCGTGAGCCAGCCGCTGTGCCTCTTTCTGGGCCAGGGTAGAGCCTCGTGAGCCAGCCACTGTGCCTCTTCCTGGGCCAGGGTAGAGCTCCGTGAGCCAGCCACTGTGCTTCAGGACATTTTAGGCCATGGTGTAGCCCCATGAGCCAGCCACTGTGCCTCTCTCTGGGCCAGGGTAGAGCCCCATAAGCCAGCCGCTTTGCCTCTTTCTGGGCCAGGGTAGAGACTCGTGAGCCAGCCGCTGTGCCTCTTTCTGGGCCAGGGTAGAGCCTCGTGAGCCAGCCACTGTGCCTCTTCCTGGGCCAGGGTAGAACTTCATGAGCCAGCCACTGTGCCAATTTCTGGGTCAGGGTAGAGCCTCGTGAGCCAGCCACTGTGCCTCTTTCTGGGTCAGGGTAGAGCCCCGTAAGCCAGCCGCTGTGCCTCTTTCTGGGCCAGGGTAGAGCCCCGTGAGCCAGCCGCTGTGCCTTAAGACATTTTAGGCCATGGTGTAGCCCCAAGAGCCAGCCACTTTGCCCTTGTCTGGGCTAGGGTAGAGATCCATTAGCCAGGAGATGCGCATTATTCTGGGCCAGGGTAGAGCCTCGTGAGCCAGCCACTGTGCCTCTTTCTGGGCCAGGGTAGAGCTCCGTAAGCCAGCCGCTGTGCCTCTTTCTGTGGTGCTAGGATAGAGCCTCGTAATCCAGCCGCTGTGCCTCTATCTGTGCCAGGGCAGAGCACGATTAGCCAGCTGCTAGGCTTCTTTCTGGGCCAGGGTAGAGTCCCGTAAGCCATCCGCTGTGACTCTCTCTGGGCCAGGGTAGAGCCTCGTGAGCCAGCCACTGTGCCTCTTTCTGGGCCAGGGTAGAGCCCCGTAAGCCAGCCGCTGTGCCTCTTTCTGGGCCAGGGTAGAGCCTCGTGAGCCAGCCACTGTGCCTCTTCGTGGGCCAGGGTACAGCCGCGTAAGCCAGCCGCTGTGCCTCTTTCTGTGCCAGGTCAGATCCCCATAAGCCAACCGCTAGACCTCTTTCTGGGCCAGGGTAGAGCCTCGTTAGCCAGCCACTGTGCCGCTTTCTGTGCTAGGATAGAGCCTCGCAAGCCAGCCACTGTGCCTCTTCTTGGGTCAGGGTAGAGCCCCGTAAGCCAGCTGCTGTGCCTCTATCTGTGCCAGGGCAGAGCAGCATAAGCCAGCCGCTAGGCCTCTTTCTGGGCCAGGGTAGAGCCTCGTGAGGAAGCCACTGTGCCTCTTTCTGGGCCAGGGTAGAGCCCCGTAAGCCAGCCGCTGTGCCTCTTTCTGGGCCAGGGTAGAGCCTCGTGAGCCAGCCACTGTGCCTCTTCGTGGGCCAGGGTACAGCCGCGTAAGCTAGCCGCTGTGCCTTTTTCTTTGCCAGGTCAGATCCCCATAAGCCAACCGCTAGACATCTTTCTGGGCTAGGGTAGAGCCTCGTGAGCCAGCCACTGTGCCTCTTTCTGTGCTAGGATAGAGCCTCACAAGCTAGCCACTTTGCCTCTTCTTGGGTCAGGGTAGAGCCCCGTAATCCAGCTGCTGTGCCTCTATCTGTGCCAGGGCAGAGCAGCATAAGCCAGCCGCTAGGCCTCTTTCTGGGCCAGGGTAGAGCCTCGTGAGCCAGCCACTGTGCCTCTTTCTGGGCCAGGGTAGAGCCCCGTAAGCCAGCCGCTGTGCCTCTTTCTGGGCCAGAGTAGAACCTCATGAGACAGCCACTGTGCCTCTTTCTGGGCCAGGGTAGAGCCTCGTGAGCCAGCCACTGTGCCTCTTTCTGGGCCAGGGTAGAGCCCCATAAGCCAGCCGCTGTGCCTCTTTCTGGGCCAGGGTAGAGCCTCGGGAGCCAGCCACTGTGCCTATTTCTGGGCCAGGGTAGAGTCCCGTGAGCCAGCCGCTGTGCCTCAGGACATTTTAGGCCATGGTGTAGCCCCAAGAGCCAGCCACTTTGCCCCTGTCTGGGCTAGGGTAGAGATCCATAAGCCAGCCGCTAGGCCTCTTTCTGGGCCAGGGTTGAGCCTCGTGAGCCAGCCACTGTGCCTCTTCCTGGGCCTCGGTAGAGCCCCGTAAGCCAGCCGCTGTGCCTCTTTCTGGGCCAGGGTAGAGCCCCGTGAGCCAGCCACTGTGCTTCAGGACATTTTAGGCCATGGTGTAGCCCCATGAGCCAGCCGATGCGCATCTTTCTGGGCCAGGGTAGAGCCTCGTGAGCCAGCCACTGTGCCTCTTCCTGGGCCCCGGTAGAGCCCCGTAAGCCAGCCGCTGTGCCTCTTTCTGAGCCAGGGTAGAGCCCCGTGAGCCAGCCACTGTGCTTCAGGACATTTTAGGCCATGGTGTAGCCCCATGAGCCAGCCATTGTGCCTCTTTGTGGGCCAGGGTAGAGCCCCGTAAGCCAGCCGCTTTGCCTCTTTCTGGGCCAGGGTAGAGCCTCGTGAGCCAGCCGCTGTGCCTCTTTGTGGGCCAGGGTAGAGCCTCGTGAGCCAGCCACTGTGCCTCTTCCTGGACCAGGGTAGAACTTCATGAGCCAGCCACTGTGCCTCTTTCTGGGCCAGGGTAGAGCCCCGTAAGCCAGCCGCTGTGCCTCTTTCTGGGCCAGGGTAGAGCCTCGTGAGCCAGCCACTGTGCCTCTTTCTGGGCCAGGGTAGAGCCCCGTGAGCCAGCCGCTGTGCCTTAAGACATTTTAGGCCATGGTGTAGCCCCAAGAGCCAGCCACTTTGCCCTTGTCTGGGCTAGGGTAGAGATCCATTAGCCAGGAGATGCGCATTATTCTGGGCCAGGGTAGAGCCTCGTGAGCCAGCCACTGTGCCTCTTTCTGGGCCAGGGTAGAGCTCCGTAAGCCAGCCGCTGTGCCTCTTTCTGTGCTAGGATAGAGCCTCGTAATCCAGCCGCTGTGCCTCTATCTGTGCCAGGGCAGAGCACGATTAGCCAGCTGCTAGGCTTCTTTCTGGGCCAGGGTAGAGTCCCATAAGCCATCCGCTGTGACTCTCTCTGGGCCAGGGTAGAGCCTCGTGAGCTAGCCACTGTGCCTCTTTCTGGGCCAGGGTAGAGCTCCAAAAGTCAGCCGCTGTGCCTCTTTCTGTGCTAGGATAGAGCCTCGTAATCCAGCCGCTGTGCCTCTATCTGTGCCAGGGCAGAGCACCATTAGCCAGCTGCTAGGATTCTTTCTGGGCCAGGGTAGAGTCCCGTAAGCCATCCGCTGTGACTCTCTCTGGACCAGGGTAGAGCCTCGTGAGCCAGCCACTGTGCCTCTTTCTGGGCCAGGGTAGAGCCCCGTAAGCCAGCCGCTGTGCCTCTTTCTGGGCCAGGGTAGAGCCTCGTGATCCAGCCACTGTGCCTCTTTCTGGGACAGGGGAGAGCCCCGTGAGCCAGCCGCTGTGCCTCAGGACATTTTAGGCCATGGTGTAGCTCCATGAGCCAGCCACTGTGCCCATGTCTGGGCTAGGGTAAAGCCCCATTAGCCAGCCGATGCGCATCTTTCTGGGCCAGGGTAGAGTATCGTGAGCCAGCCACTGTGCCTCTTCCTGGGCCTCGGTAGAGCCCTGTAAGCCAGCCGCTGTGCCTCTTTCTGGGCCAGGGTAGAGCCTCGTGAGCCAGCCACTGTGCCTCTTTCTGGGCCAGGGTAGAGCCCCGTGAGCCAGCCACTGTGCTTCAGGATATTTTAGGCCATGGTGTAGCCCCATGAGCCAGCCACTGTGCATCTTTCTGGGCCAGGGTAGAGCCCCGTAAGCCAGCCACTGTGCCTCTTTCTGGGCCAGGGTAGAGCCCCGTGAGCCAGCCGCTGTGCCTTAAGACATTTTAGACCATGGTGTAGCCCCAAGAGCCAGCCACTTTGCCCTTGTCTGGGCTAGGGTAGAGATCCATTAGCCAGGAGATGCGCATTATTCTGGGCCAGGGTAGAGCCTCGTGAGCCAGCCACTGTGCCTCTTTCTGGGCCAGGGTAGAGCTTCGTAAGCCAGCCACTGTGCCTCTTTCTGTGCGAGGATAGAGCCTCGTAATCCAGCCGCGGCCAGCCGCTGTGCCTCTATCTGTGCCAGGGCAGAGCACCATTAGCCAGCTGCTAGGCTTCTTTCTGGGCCAGGGTAGAGTCCCGTAAGCCATCCGCTGTGACTCTCTCTGGGCCAGGGTAGAGCCTCGTGAGCCAGCCACGGTGCCTCTTTCTGGGCCAGGGTAGAGCCCCGTAAGCCAGCCGCTGTGCCTCTTTCTGGGCCAGGGTAGAGCCTCGTGAGCCAGCCACTATGCCTCTTTCTGGGCCAGGGTAGAGCCCCGTGAGCCAGCCGCTGTGCCTTAAGACATTTTAGGCCACGGTGTAGCCCCAAGAGCCAGCCACTTTGCCCTTGTCTGGGCTAGGGTAGAGATCCATTAGCCAGGAGATGCGCATTATTCTGGGCCAGGGTAGAGCCTCGTGAGCCAGCCACTGTGCCTCTTTCTGGGCCAGGGTAGAGCTCCGTAAGCCAGCCGCTGTGCCTCTTTCTGTGCTAGGATAGAGCCTCGTAATCCAGCCGCTGTGCCTCTATCTGTGCCAGGGCAGAACACCATTAGCCAGCTGCTAGGCTTCTTTCTGGGCCAGGGTAGAGCCTC
Source organism: Leptodactylus fallax (assembly GCA_947044405.1). Taxonomy (NCBI): domain Eukaryota; kingdom Metazoa; phylum Chordata; class Amphibia; order Anura; family Leptodactylidae; genus Leptodactylus; species Leptodactylus fallax. Next base: position 30,741 of record CAMRHE010001262.1, read on the forward strand.
GTGAGCCAGCCACTGTGCCTCTTTCTGGGCCAGGGTAGAGCTCCGTAAGCCAGCCGCTGTGCCTCTTTCTGTGCTAGGATAGAGCCTCGTAATCCAGCCGCTGTGCCTCTATCTGTGCCAGGGCAGAACACCATTAGCCAGCTGCTAGGCTTCTTTCTGGGCCAGGGTAGAGTCCCGTAAGCCATCCACTGTGACTCTCTCTGGGCCAGGGTAGAGTCTCATGAGCCAGCCACTGTGCCTCTTTCTGGGCCAGGGTAGAGCCTCGTGAGCCAGCCGCTGTGCCTCTTTCTGGGCCAGGGTAGAGCCTCGTGAGCCAGCCACTGTGCATCTTTCTGGGCCAGGGTAGAGCCCCGTAAGCCAGCCACTGTGCCTCTTTCTGGGCCAGGGTAGAGCCCCGTGAGCCAGCCGCTGTGCCTTAAGACATTTTAGGCCATGGTGTAGCCCCAAGAGCCAGCCACTTTGCCCTTGTCTGGGCTAGGGTAGAGATCCATTAGCCAGGAGATGCGCATTATTCTGGGCCAGGGTAGAGCCTCGTGAGCCAGCCACTGTGCCTCTTTCTGGGCCAGGGTAGAGCTCCGTAAGCCAGCCGCTGTGCCTCTTTCTGTGGTGCTAGGATAGAGCCTCGTAATCCAGCCGCTGTGCCTCTATCTGTGCCAGGGCAGAGCACGATTAGCCAGCTGCTAGGCTTCTTTCTGGGCCAGGGTAGAGTCCCGTAAGCCATCCGCTGTGACTCTCTCTGGGCCAGGGTAGAGCCTCGTGAGCTAGCCACTGTGCCTCTTTCTGGGCCAGGGTAGAGCCCCGTAAGCCAGCCGCTGTGCCTCTTTCTGGGCCAGGGTAGAGCCTCGTGAGCCAGCCACTGTGCCTCTTCGTGGGCCAGGGTACAGCCGCGTAAGCTAGCCGCTGTGCCTTTTTCTTTGCCAGGTCAGATCCCCATAAGCCAACCGCTAGACCTCTTTCTGGGCTAGGGTAGAGCCTCGTGAGCCAGCCACTGTGCCTCTTTCTGTGCTAGGATAGAGCCTCACAAGCTAGCCACTTTGCCTCTTCTTGGGTCAGGGTAGAGCCCCGTAATCCAGCTGCTGTGCCTCTATCTGTGCCAGGGCAGAGCAGCATAAGCCAGCCGCTAGGCCTCTTTCTGGGCCAGGGTAGAGCCTCGTGAGGAAGCCACTGTGCCTCTTTCTGGGCCAGGGTAGAGCCCTGTAAGCCAGCCGCTGTGCCTCTTTCTGGGCCAGGGTAGAACCTCATGAGTCAGCCACTGTGCCTCTTTCTGGGCCAGGGTAGAGCCCCGTAAGCCAGCCGTTGTGCCTCTTTCTGGGCCAGGGTAGAGCCTCGTGAGCCAGCCACTGTGCCTATTTCTGGGCCAGGGTAGAGTCCCGTGAGCCAGCCGCTGTGCCTCAGGACATTTTAGGCCATGGTGTAGCCCCAAGAGCCAGCCACTTTGCCCCTGTCTGGGCTAGGGTAGAGATCCATAAGCCAGCCGCTAGGCCTCTTTCTGGGCCAGGGTTGAGCCTCGTGAGCCAGCCACTGTGCCTCTTCCTGGGCCTCGGTAGAGCCCCGTAAGCCAGCCGCTGTGCCTCTTTCTGGGCCAGGGTAGAGACCCGTGAGCCAGCCACTGTGCTTCAGGACATTTTAGGCCATGGTGTAGCCCCATGAGCCAGCCGATGCGCATCTTTCTGGGCCAGGGTAGAGCCTCGTGAGCCAGCCACTGTGCCTCTTCCTGGGCCTCGGTAGAGCCCCGTAAGCCAGCCGCTGTGCTTCTTTTTGGGCCAGGGTAGAGCCCCGTGAGCCAGCCACTGTGCTTCAGGACATTTTAGGCCATGGTGTAGCCCCATGAGCCAGCCACTGTGCCTCTTTGTGGGCCAGGGTAGAGCCCCGTAAGCCAGCCGCTTTGCCTCTTTCTGGGCCAGGGTAGAGCCTCGTGAGCCAGCCGCTGTCCCTCTTTGTGGGCCAGGGTAGAGCCTCGTGAGCCAGCCACTGTGCCTCTTCCTGGACCAGGGTAGAACTTCATGAGCCAGCCACTGTGCCAATTTCTGCGTCAGGGTAGAGCCTCGTGAGCCAGCCACTGTGCCTCTTTCTGGGCCAGGGTAGAGCCCCGTAAGCCAGCCGCTGTGCCTCTTTCTGGGCCAGGGTAGAGCCTCGTGAGCCAGCCACTGTGCCTCTTTCTGGGCCAGGGTAGAGCCCCGTGAGCCAGCCGCTGTGCCTTAAGACATTTTAGGCCATGGTGTAGCCCCAAGAGCCAGCCACTTTGCCCTTGTCTGGGCTAGGGTAGAGATCCATTAGCCAGGAGATGCGCATTATTCTGGGCCAGGGTAGAGCCTCGTGAGCCAGCCACTGTGCCTCTTTCTGGGCCAGGGTAGAGCTCCGTAAGCCAGCCGCTGTGCCTCTTTCTGTGCTAGGATAGAGCCTCGTAATCCAGCCGCTGTGCCTCTATCTGTGCCAGGGCAGAGCACCATTAGCCAGCTGCTAGGCTTCTTTCTGGGCCAGGGTAGAGTCCCGTAAGCCATCCACTGTGACTCTCTCTGGGCCAGGGTAGAGTCTCGTGAGCCAGCCACTGTGCCTCTTTCTGGGCCAGGGTAGAGCCCCGTAAGCCAGCCGCTGTGCCTCTTTCTGGGCCAGGGTAGAGCCCCGTGAGCCAGCCGCTGTGCCTTAAGACATTTTAGACCATGGTGTAGCCCCAAGAGCCAGCCACTTTGCCCTTGTCTGGGCTAGGGTAGAGATCCATTAGCCAGGAGATGCGCATTATTCTGGGCCAGGGTAGAGCCTCGTGAGCCAGCCACTGTGCCTCTTTCTGGGCCAGGGTAGAGCTTCGTAAGCCAGCCACTGTGCCTCTTTCTGTGCGAGGATAGAGCCTCGTAATCCAGCCGCTGTGCCTCTATCTGTGCCAGGGCAGAGCACCATTAGCCAGCTGCTAGGCTTCTTTCTGGGCCAGGGTAGAGTCCCGTAAGCCATCCGCTGTGACTCTCTCTGGGCCAGGGTAGAGCCTCGTGAGCCAGCCACGGTGCCTCTTTCTGGGCCAGGGTAGAGCCCCGTAAGCCAGCCGCTGTGCCTCTTTCTGGGCCAGGGTAGAGCCTCGTGAGCCAGCCACTGTGCCTCTTTCTGGGCCAGGGTAGAGCCCCGTGAGCCAGCCGCTGTGCCTTAAGACATTTTAGGCCACGGTGTAGCCCCAAGAGCCAGCCACTTTGCCCTTGTCTGGGCTAGGGTAGAGATCCATTAGCCAGGAGATGCGCATTATTCTGGGCCAGGGTAGAGCCTCGTGAGCCAGCCACTGTGCCTCTTTCTGGGCCAGGGTAGAGCTCCGTAAGCCAGCCGCTGTGCCTCTTTCTGTGCTAGGATAGAGCCTCGTAATCCAGCCGCTGTGCCTCTATCTGTGCCAGGGCAGAACACCATTAGCCAGCTGCTAGGCTTCTTTCTGGGCCAGGGTAGAGTCCCGTAAGCCATCCACTGTGACTCTCTCTGGGCCAGGGTAGAGTCTCATGAGCCAGCCACTGTGCCTCTTTCTGGGCCAGGGTAGAGCCCCGTAAGCCAGCCGCTGTGCCTCTTTCTGGGCCAGGGTAGAGCCTCGTGAGCCAGCCACTGTGCCTCTTTCTGGACCAGGGTAGAGCTCCGTGAGCCAGCCACTGTGCTTCAGGACATTTTAGGCCATGGTGTAGCAACATGAGCCAGCCACTGTGCCTCTTTCTGGGCCAGGGTAGAGCCCCGTAAGCCAGCCGCTTTGCCTCTTTCTGGGCCAGGGTAGAGACTCGTGAGCCAGCCGCTGTGCCTCTTTCTGGGCCAGGGTAGAGCCTCGTGAGCCAGCCACTGTGCCTCTTCCTGGGCCAGGGTAGAACTTCATGAGCCAGCCACTGTGCCAATTTCTGGGTCAGGGTAGAGCCTCGTGAGCCAGCCACTGTGCCTCTTTCTGGGTCAGGGTAGAGCCCCGTAAGCCAGCCGCTGTGCCTCTTTCTGGGCCAGGGTAGAGCCTCGTGAGCCAGCCGCTGTGCCTCTTTCTGGGCCAGGGTAGAGCCTCGTGAGCCAGCCACTGTGCATCTTTCTGGGCCAGGGTAGAGCCCCGTAAGCCAGCCACTGTGCCTCTTTCTGGGCCAGGGTAGAGCCCCGTGAGCCAGCCGCTGTGCCTTAAGACATTTTAGGCCATGGTGTAGCCCCAAGAGCCAGCCACTTTGCCCTTGTCTGGGCTAGGGTAGAGATCCATTAGCCAGGAGATGCGCATTATTCTGGGCCAGGGTAGAGCCTCGTGAGCCAGCCACTGTGCCTCTTTCTGGGCCAGGGTAGAGCTCCGTAAGCCAGCCGCTGTGCCTCTTTCTGTGGTGCTAGGATAGAGCCTCGTAATCCAGCCACTGTGCCTCTATCTGTGCCAGGGCAGAGCACGATTAGCCAGCTGCTAGGCTTCTTTCTGGGCCAGGGTAGAGTCCCGTAAGCCATCCGCTGTGACTCTCTCTGGGCCAGGGTAGAGCCTCGTGAGCTAGCCACTGTGCCTCTTTCTGGGCCAGGGTAGAGCCCCGTAAGCCAGCCGCTGTGCCTCTTTCTGGGCCAGGGTAGAGCCTCGTGAGCCAGCCACTGTGCCTCTTCGTGGGCCAGGGTACAGCCGCGTAAGCTAGCCGCTGTGCCTTTTTCTTTGCCAGGTCAGATCCCCATAAGCCAACCGCTAGACCTCTTTCTGGGCTAGGGTAGAGCCTCGTGAGCCAGCCACTGTGCCTCTTTCTGTGCTAGGATAGAGCCTCACAAGCTAGCCACTTTGCCTCTTCTTGGGTCAGGGTAGAGCCCCGTAATCCAGCTGCTGTGCCTCTATCTATGCCAGGGCAGAGCAGCATAAGCCAGCCGCTAGGCCTCTTTCTGGGCCAGGGTAGAGCCTCGTGAGGAAGCCACTGTGCCTCTTTCTGGGCCAGGGTAGAGCCCTGTAAGCCAGCCACTGTGCCTATTTCTGGGCCAGGGTAGAGTCCCGTGAGCCAGCCGCTGTGCCTCTTTCTGGGCCAGGGTAGAGCCCCGTAAGCCAGCCGTTGTGCCTCTTTCTGGGCCAGGGTAGAGCCTCGTGAGCCAGCCACTGTGCCTATTTCTGGGCCAGGGTAGAGTCCCGTGAGTCAGCCGCTGTGCCTCAGGACATTTTAGGCCATGGTGTAGCCCCAAGAGCCAGCCACTTTGCCCCTGTCTGGGCTAGGGTAGAGATCCATAAGCCAGCCGCTAGGCCTCTTTCTGGGCCAGGGTTGAGCCTCGTGAGCCAGCCACTGTGCCTCTTCCTGGGCCTCGGTAGAGCCCCGTAAGCCAGCCGCTGTGCTTCTTTTTGGGCCAGGGTAGAGCCCCGTGAGCCAGCCACTGTGCTTCAGGACATTTTAGGCCATGGTGTAGCCCCATGAGCCAGCCACTGTGCCTCTTTGTGGGCCAGGGTAGAGCCCCGTAAGCCAGCCGCTTTGCCTCTTTCTGGGCCAGGGTAGAGCCTCGTGAGCCAGCCGCTGTCCCTCTTTGTGGGCCAGGGTAGAGCCTCGTGAGCCAGCCACTGTGCCTCTTCCTGGACCAGGGTAGAACTTCATGAGCCAGCCACTGTGCCAATTTCTGCGTCAGGGTAGAGCCTCGTGAGCCAGCCACTGTGCCTCTTTCTGGGCCAGGGTAGAGCCCCGTAAGCCAGCCGCTGTGCCTCTTTCTGGGCCAGGGTAGAGCCTCGTGAGCCAGCCACTGTGCCTCTTTCTGGGCCAGGGTAGAGCCCCGTGAGCCAGCCGCTGTGCCTTAAGACATTTTAGGCCATGGTGTAGCCCCAAGAGCCAGCCACTTTGCCCTTGTCTGGGCTAGGGTAGAGATCCATTAGCCAGGAGATGCGCATTATTCTGGGCCAGGGTAGAGCCTCGTGAGCCAGCCACTGTGCCTCTTTCTGGGCCAGGGTAGAGCTCCGTAAGCCAGCCGCTGTGCCTCTTTCTGTGCTAGGATAGAGCCTCGTAATCCAGCCGCTGTGCCTCTATCTGTGCCAGGGCAGAGCACCATTAGCCAGCTGCTAGGCTTCTTTCTGGGCCAGGGTAGAGTCCCGTAAGCCATCCACTGTGACTCTCTCTGGGCCAGGGTAGAGTCTCGTGAGCCAGCCACTGTGCCTCTTTCTGGGCCAGGGTAGAGCCCCGTAAGCCAGCCGCTGTGCCTCTTTCTGGGCCAGGGTAGAGCCTCGTGAGCCAGCCACTGTGCCTCTTTCTGGGCCAGGGTAGAGCCCCGTGAGCCAGCCACTGTGCTTCAGGACATTTTAGGCCATGGTGTAGCCCCATGAGCCAGCCACTGTGCCTCTTTCTGGGCCAGGGTAGAGCCCCGTAAGCCAGCCGCTTTGCCTCTTTCTGGGCCAGGGTAGAGACTCGTGAGCCAGCCGCTGTGCCTCTTTCTGGGCCAGGGTAGAGCCTCGTGAGCCAGCCACTGTGCCTCTTCCTGGGCCAGGGTAGAACTTCATGAGCCAGCCACTGTGCCAATTTCTGGGTCAGGGTAGAGCCTCGTGAGCCAGCCACTGTGCCTCTTTCTGGGTCAGGGCAGAGCCCCGTAAGCCAGCCGCTGTGCCTCTTTCTGGGCCAGGGTAGAGCCTCGTGAGCCAGCCGCTGTGCCTCTTTCTGGGCCAGGGTAGAGCCTCGTGAGCCAGCCACTGTGCATCTTTCTGGGCCAGGGTAGAGCCCCGTAAGCCAGCCACTGTGCCTCTTTCTGGGCCAGGGTAGAGCCCCGTGAGCCAGCCGCTGTGCCTTAAGACATTTTAGGCCATGGTGTAGCCCCAAGAGCCAGCCACTTTGCCCTTGTCTGGGCTAGGGTAGAGATCCATTAGCCAGGAGATGCGCATTATTCTGGGCCAGGGTAGAGCCTCGTGAGCCAGCCACTGTGCCTCTTTCTCGGCCAGGGTAGAGCTCCGTAAGCCAGCCGCTGTGCCTCTTTCTGTGGTGCTAGGATAGAGCCTCGTAATCCAGCCGCTGTGCCTCTATCTGTGCCAGGGCAGAGCACGATTAGCCAGCTGCTAGGCTTCTTTCTGGGCCAGGGTAGAGTCCCGTAAGCCATCCGCTGTGACTCTCTCTGGGCCAGGGTAGAGCCTCGTGAGCTAGCCACTGTGCCTCTTTCTGGGCCAGGGTAGAGCCCCGTAAGCCAGCCGCTGTGCCTCTTTCTGGGCCAGGGTAGAGCCTCGTGAGCCAGCCACTGTGCCTCTTCGTGGGCCAGGGTACAGCCGCGTAAGCTAGCCGCTGTGCCTTTTTCTTTGCCAGGTCAGATCCCCATAAGCCAACCGCTAGACCTCTTTCTGGGCTAGGGTAGAGCCTCGTGAGCCAGCCACTGTGCCTCTTTCTGTGCTAGAATAGAGCCTCACAAGCTAGCCACTTTGCCTCTTCTTGGGTCAGGGTAGAGCCCCGTAATCCAGCTGCTGTGCCTCTATCTGTGCCAGGGCAGAGCAGCATAAGCCAGCCGCTAGGCCTCTTTCTGGGCCAGGGTAGAGCCTCGTGAGGCAGCCACTGTGCCTCTTTCTGGGCCAGGGTAGAGCCCCGTAAGCCAGCCGTTGTGCCTCTTTCTGGGCCAGGGTAGAGCCTCGTGAGCCAGCCACTGTGCCTATTTCTGGGCCAGGGTAGAGTCCCGTGAGCCAGCCGCTGTGCCTCAGGACATTTTAGGCCATGGTGTAGCCCCAAGAGCCAGCCACTTTGCCCTGTCTGGGCTAGGGTAGAGATCCATAAGCCAGCCGCTAGGCCTCTTTCTGGGCCAGGGTTGAGCCTCGTGAGCCAGCCACTGTGCCTCTTCCTGGGCCTCGGTAGAGCCCCGTAAGCCAGCCGCTGTGCCTCTTTCTGGGCCAGGGTAGAGACCCGTGAGCCAGCCACTGTGCTTCAGGACATTTTAGGCCATGGTGTAGCCCCATGAGCCAGCCGATGCGCATCTTTCTGGGCCAGGGTAGAGCCTCGTGAGCCAGCCACTGTGCCTCTTCCTGGGCCTCGGTAGAGCCCCGTAAGCCAGCCGCTGTGCCTCTTTTTGGGCCAGGGTAGAGCCCCGTGAGCCAGCCACTGTGCTTCAGGACATTTTAGGCCATGGTGTAGCCCCATGAGCCAGCCACTGTGCCTCTTTCTGGGCCAGGGTAGAGCCCCGTAAGCCAGCCGCTTTGCCTCTTTCTGGGCCAGGGTAGAGCCTCGTGAGCCAGCCGCTGTCCCTCTTTGTGGGCCAGGGTAGAGCCTCGTGAGCCAGCCACTGTGCCTCTTCCTGGACCAGGGTAGAACTTCATGAGCCAGCCACTGTGCCAATTTCTGCGTCAGGGTAGAGCCTCGTGAGCCAGCCACTGTGCCTCTTTCTGGGCCAGGGTAGAGCCCCGTAAGCCAGCCGCTGTGCCTCTTTCTGGGCCAGGGTAGAGCCTCGTGAGCCAGCCACTGTGCCTCTTTCTGGGCCAGGGTAGAGCCCCGTGAGCCAGCCGCTGTGCCTTAAGACATTTTAGGCCATGGTGTAGCCCCAAGAGCCAGCCACTTTGCCCTTGTTTGGGCTAGGGTAGAGATCCATTAGCCAGGAGATGCGCATTATTCTGGGCCAGGGTAGAGCCTCGTGAGCCAGCCACTGTGCCTCTTCCTGGGCCTGGGTAGAGCCCCGTAAGCCAGCCGCTGTGCCTCTTTCTGGGCCAGGGTAGAGCCTCGTGAGCCAGCCACTGTGCCTCTTTCTGGGCCAGGGTAGAGCCCCGTGAGCCAGCCACTGTGCCTCAGGACATTTTAGGCCATGGTGTAGCCCCATGAGCCAGCCACTGTGCATCTTTCTGGGCCAGGGTAGAGCCCCGTAAGCCAGCCACTGTGCCTCTTTCTGGGCCAGGGTAGAGCCCCAGCCGCCCCCGCCCGTGAGCCAGCCGCTGTGCCTTAAGGCATTTTAGGCCATGGTGTAGCCCCAAGAGCCAGCCACTTTGCCCTTGTCTGGGCTAGGGTAGAGATCCATTAGCCAGGAGATGCGCATTATTCTGGGCCAGGGTAGAGCCTCGTGAGCCAGCCACTGTGCCTCTTTCTGGGCCAGGGTAGAGCTTCGTAAGCCAGCCACTGTGCCTCTTTCTGTGCGAGGATAGAGCCTCGTAATCCAGCCGCTGTGCCTCTATCTGTGCCAGGGCAGAGCACCATTAGCCAGCTGCTAGGCTTCTTTCTGGGCCAGGGTAGAGTCCCGTAAGCCATCCGCTGTGACTCTCTCTGGGCCAGGGTAGAGCCTCGTGAGCCAGCCACGGTGCCTCTTTCTGGGCCAGGGTAGAGCCCCGTAAGCCAGCCGCTGTGCCTCTTTCTGGGCCAGGGTAGAGCCTCGTGAGCCAGCCACTGTGCCTCTTTCTGGGCCAGGGTAGAGCCCCGTGAGCCAGCCGCTGTGTCTTAAGACATTTTAGGCCATGGTGTTGCCCCAAGAGCCAGCCACTTTGCCCTTGTCTGGGCTAGGGTAGAGATCCATTAGCCAGGAGATGCGCACTATTCTGGGCCAGGGTAGAGCCTCGTGAGCCAGCCACTGTGCCTCTTTCTGGGCCAGGGTAGAGCTCCGTAAGCCAGCCGCTGTGCCTCTTTCTGTGCTAGGATAGAGCCTCGTAATCCAGCCGCTGTGCCTCTATCTGTGCCAGGGCAGAACACCATTAGCCAGCTGCTAGGCTTCTTTCTGGGCCAGGGTAGAGTCCCGTAAGCCATCCACTGTGACTCTCTCTGGGCCAGGGTAGAGTCTTGTGAGCCAGCCACTGTGCCTCTTTCTGGGCCAGGGTAGAGCCCCGTAAGCCAGCCGCTGTGCCTCTTTCTGGGCCAGGGTAGAGCCTCGTGAGCCAGCCACTGTGCCTCTTTCTGGGCCAGGGTAGAACCCCGTGAGCCAGTCACTGTGCTTCAGGACATTTTAGGCCATGGTGTAGCCCCATGAGCCAGCCACTGTGCTTATTTCTGGGCCAGGGTAGAGCCCCGTAAGCCAGCCACTGTGCCTCTTTCTGGGCCAGGGTAGAGCCCCGTGAGCCAGCCGCTGTGCCTTAAGACATTTTAGGCCATGGTGTAGCCCCAAGAGCCAGCCACTTTGCCCTTGTCTGGGCTAGGGTAGAGATCCATTAGCCAGGAGATGCGCATTATTCTGGGCCAGGGTAGAGCCTCGTGAGCCAGCCACTGTGCCTCTTTCTGGGCCAGGGTAGAGCTCCGTAAGCCAGCCGCTGTGCCTCTTTCTGTGCTAGGATAGAGCCTCGTAATCCAGCCGCTGTGCCTCTATCTGTGCCAGGGCAGAGCACGATTAGCCAGCTGCTAGGCTTCTTTCTGGGCCAGGGTAGAGTCCCGTAAGCCATCCGCTGTGACTCTCTCTGGACCAGGGTAGAGTCTCGTGAGCCAGCCACTGTGCCTTTTTCTGGGCCAGGGTAGAGCCTCGTGAGTCAGCCACTGTGCCTCTTCGTGGGCCAGGGTACAGCCGCGTAAGCTAGCCGCTGTGCCTTTTTCTTTGCCAGGTCAGATCCCCATAAGCCAACCGCTAGACCTCTTTCTGGGCTAGGGTAGAGCCTCGTGAGCCAGCCACTGTGCCTCTTTCTGTGCTAGGATAGAGCCTCGCAAGCTAGCCACTTTGTCTCTTCTTGGGTCAGGGTAGAGCCCCGTAATCCAGCTGCTGTGCCTCTATCTGTGCCAGGGCAGAGAAGCATAAGCCAGCCGCTAGGCCTCTTTCTGGGCCAGGGTAGAGCCTCGTGAGCCAGCCACTGTGCCTCTTTCTGGGCCAGGGTAGAGCCCCGTAAGCCAGCCGCTGTGCCTCTTTCTGGGCCAGGGTAGAACCTCATGAGTCAGCCACTGTGCCTCTTTCTGGGCCAGAGTAGAACCTCATGAGACAGCCACTGTGCCTCTTTCTGGGCCAGGGTAGAGCCTCGTGAGCCAGCCACTGTGCCTCTTTCTGGGCCAGGGTAGAGCCCCGTAAGCCAGCCGCTGTGCCTCTTTCTGGGCCAGGGTAGAGCCTCGTGAGCCAGCCACTGTGCCTATTTCTGGGCCAGGGTAGAGTCCCGTGAGACAGCCGCTGTGCCTCAGGACATTTTAGGCCATGGTGTAGCCCCAAGAGCCAGCCACTTTGCCCCTGTCTGGGCTAGGGTAGAGATCCATAAGCCAGCCGCTAGGCCTCTTTCCTGGGCCAGGGTTGAGCCTCGTGAGCCAGCCACTGTGCCTCTTCCTGGGCCTTGGTAGAGCCCCGTAAGCCAGCCGCTGTGCCTCTTTCTGGGCCAGGGTAGAGCCCCGTGAGCCAGCCACTGTGCTTCAGGACATTTTAGGCCATGGTGTAGCCCCATGAGCCAGCCACTGTGCCTCTTTCTGGGCCAGGTTAGAGCCCCGTAAGCCAGCCGCTTTGCCTCTTTCTGGGCCAGGGTAGAGCCTCGTGAGCCAGCCGCTGTGCCTCTTTCTGGGCCAGGGTAGAGCCTCGTGAGCCAGCCACTGTGCCTCTTCCTGGGCCAGGGTAGAACTTCTTGAGCCAGCCACTGTGCCAATTTCTGGGTCAGGGTAGAGCCTCGTGAGCCAGCCACTGTGCCTCTTTCTGGGCCAGGGTAGAGCTCCGAAAGCCTGCCGCTATGCCTCTTTCTGTGCTAGGATAGAGCCTCGTAATACAGCCGCTGTGCCTCTATCTGTGCCAGGGCAGAGCACCATTAGCCAGCTGCTAGGCTTCTTTCTGGGCCAGGGTAGAGTCCCGTAAGCCATCCGCTGTGACTCTCTCTGGGCCAGGGTAGAGCCTCGTGAGCCAGCCACTGTGCCTCTTTCTGGGCCAGGGTAGAGCCCCGTAAGCCAGCCACTGTGCCTCTTTCTGGGCCAGGGTAGAGCCTCGTGAGCCAGCCACTGTGCCTCTTTCTGGGCCAGGGTAGAGCCCCGTAAGCCAGCCGCTGTGCCTCTTTCTGGGCCAGGGTAGAGCCTCGTGAGCCAGCCACTGTGCCTCTTTCTGGGCCAGGGTAGAGCCCCGTGAGCCAGCCACTGTGCTTCAGGACATTTTAGGCCATGGTGTAGCCCCATGAGCCAGCCACTGTGCCTCTTTCTGGGCCAGGGTAGAGCCCCGTAAGCCAGCCGCTTTGCCTCTTTCTGGGCCAGGGTAGAGACTCGTGAGCCAGCCGCTGTGCCTCTTTCTGGGCCAGGGTAGAGCCTCGTGAGCCAGCCACTGTGCCTCTTCCTGGGCCAGGGTAGAACTTCATGAGCCAGCCACTGTGCCAATTTCTGGGTCAGGGTAGAGCCTCGTGAGCCAGCCACTGTGCCTCTTTCTGGGTCAGGGTAGAGCCCCGTAAGCCAGCCGCTGTGCCTCTTTCTGGGCCAGGGTAGAGCCTCGTGAGCCAGCCGCTGTGCCTCTTTCTGGGCCAGGGTAGAGCCTCGTGAGCCAGCCACTGTGCATCTTTCTGGGCCAGGGTAGAGCCCCGTAAGCCAGCCACTGTGCCTCTTTCTGGGCCAGGGTAGAGCCCCGTGAGCCAGCCGCTGTGCCTTAAGACATTTTAGGCCATGGTGTAGCCCCAAGAGCCAGCCACTTTGCCCTTGTCTGGGCTAGGGTAGAGATCCATTAGCCAGGAGATGCGCATTATTCTGGGCCAGGGTAGAGCCTCGTGAGCCAGCCACTGTGCCTCTTTCTGGGCCAGGGTAGAGCCCCGTAAGCCAGCCGCTGTGCCTCTTTCTGGGCCAGGGTAGAGCCTCGTGAGCCAGCCGCTGTGCCTCTTTCTGGGCCAGGGTAGAGCCTCGTGAGCCAGCCACTGTGCCTCTTCCTGGGCCAGGGTAGAACTTCATGAGCCAGCCACTGTGCCAATTTCTGGGTCAGGGTAGAGCCTCGTGAGCCAGCCACTGTGCCTCTTTCTGGGCCAGGGTAGAACCCCGTAAGCCAGCCGCTGTGCCTCTTTTTGGGCCAGGGTAGAGCCTCGTGAGCCAGCCACTGTGCCTCTTTCTGGGCCAGGGTAGAGCCCCGTGAGCCAGCCGCTGTGCCTTAAGACATTTTAGGCCATGGTGTAGCCCCAAGAGCCAGCCACTTTGCCCTTGTCTGGGCTAGGGTAGAGATCCATTAGCCAGAAGATGCGCATTATTCTGGGCCAGGGTAGAGCCTCGTGAGCCAGCCACTGTGCCCCTTTCTCGGCCAGGGTAGAGCTCCGTAAGCCAGCCGCTGTGCCTCTTTCTGTGCTAGCATACAGCCTCGTAATCCAGCCGCTGTGCCGCTATCTGTGCCAGGGCAGAGAACCATTAGCCAGCTGCTAGTCTTCTTTCTGGGCCAGGGTAGAGTCCCGTAAGCCATCCGCTGTGACTCTCTCTGGGCCAGGGTAGAGCCTCGTGAGCCAGCCACTGTGCCTCTTTCTGGGCCAGGGTAGAGCCCCGTAAGCCAGCCGCTGTGCCTCTTTCTGGGCCAGGGCAGAGCCTCGTGAGCCAGCCACTGTGCCTCTTTCTGGGCCAGGGTAGAGCCCCGTGAGCCAGCCGCTGTGCCTTAAGACATTTTAAGGACATGGTGTAGCCCCAAGAGCCATCCACTTTGCCCTTGTCTGGGCTAGGGTAGAGATCCATTAGCCAGGAGATGCGCATTATTCTGGGCCAGGGTAGAGCCTCGTGAGCCAGCCACTGTGCCTCTTTCTGGGCCAGGGTAGAGCTCCGTAAGCCAGCCGCTGTGCCTCTTTCTGTGCTAGGATACAGCCTCGTAATCCAGCCGCTGTGCCTCTATCTGTGCCAGGGCAGAGCACCATTAGCCAGCTGCTAGGCTTCTTTCTGGGCCAGGGTAGAGCCCCGTAAGCCAGCCGCTGTGCCTCTTTCTGGGCCAGGGTAGAGCCTCGTGAGCCAGCCACTGTGCCTCTTTCTGGGCCAGGGTAGAGCCCCATGAGCCAGCCGCTGTGCCTCAGGACATTTTAGGCCATGGTGTAGCCCCAAGAGCCAGCCACTTTGCCCCTGTCTGGGCTAGGGTAGAGATCCATAAGCCAGCCGCTAGGCCTCTTTCCTGGGCCAGGGTAGAGCCTCGTGAGCCAGCCACTGTGCCTCTTTCTGGGCTAGGGTAGAGCCCCGTAAGCCAGCCGCTGTGCCTCTTTCTGGGCCAGGGTAGAGCCTCGTGAGCCAACCACTGTGCCTCTTTCTGGGCCAGGGTAGAGCCCCGTAAGCCAGCCGCTGTGCCTCTTTCTGGGCCAGGGTAGAGCCTCGTGAGCCAGCCACTGTGCCTCTTTCTGGGCCAGGGTAGAGCCCCGTAAGCCAGCCGCTGTGCCTCTTTCTTGGCCAGGGTAGAGCCTCGTGAGCCAGCCACTGTGCCTCTTTCTGGGCCAGGGTAGAGCCCCGTGAGCCAGCCGCTGTGCCTTAAGACATTTTTGGCCATGGTGTAGCCCTAAGAGCCAGCCACTTTGCCCTTGTCTGGGCTAGGGTAGAGATCCATTAGCCAGGAGATGCGCATTATTCTGGGCCAGGGTAGAGCCTCGTGAGCCAGCCACTGTGCCTCTTTCTGGGCCAGGGTAGAGTGTTCCATAAGCCAGCCGCTGTGCCTCTTTCTGTGCTAGGATACAGCCTCGTAATCCAGCCGCTGTGCCTCTATCTGTGCCAGGGCAGAGCACCATTAGCCAGCTGCTAGGCTTCTTTCTGGGCCAGGGTAGAGTCCCGTAAGCCATCCGCTGTGACTCTCTCTGGGCCAGGGTAGAGCCTCGTGAGCCAGCCACTGTGCCTCTTTCTGGGCCAGGGTAGAGCCCCGTAAGCCAGCCGCTGTGCCTCTTTCTGGGCCAGGGTAGAGCCTCGTGAGCCAGCCACTGTGCCTCTTTCTGGGCCAGGGTAGAGCCCCGTGAGCCAGTCGTTGTGCCTCAGGACATTTTAGGCCATGGTGTAGCCCCAAGAGCCAGCCACTTTGCCCCTGTCTGGGCTAGGGTAGAGATCCATAAGCCAGCCGCTAGGCCTCTTTCTGGGCCAGGGTAGAGCCTCGTGAGCCAGCCACTGTGCCTCTTTCTGGGCTAGGGTAGAGCCCCGTAAGCCAGCCGCTGTGCCTCTTTCTGGGCCAGGGTAGAGCCTCGTGAGCCAGCCACTGTGCCTCATTCTGGGCCAGGGTAGAGCCCCGTGAGCCAGCCGCTGTGCCTCAGGACATTTTAGGCCATGGTGTAGCTCCATGAGCCAGCCACTGTGCCCATGTCTGGGCTAGGGTAAAGCCCCATTAGCCAGCCGATGCGCATCTTTCTGGGCCAGGGTAGAGCCTCGTGAGCCAGCTACTGTGCCTCTTCCTGGGCCTCGGTAGAGCCCCGTAAACGAGCCGCTGTGCCTCTTTCTGGGCCAGGGTAGAGCCTCGTGAGCCAGCCACTGTGCCTCTTTCTGGGCCAGGGTAGAGCCACGTGAGCCAGCCGCTGTGCCTTAAGACATTTTAGGCCATGGTGTAGCCCCAAGAGCCAGCCATTTTGCCCTTGTCTGGGCTAGGGTAGAGGTGCATTAGCCAGGAGATGCGCATTATTCTGGGCCAGGGTAGAGACTCGTGAGCCAGCCACTGTGCCTCTTTCTGGGCCAGGGTAGAGCTACGTAAGCCAGCCACTGTGCCTCTTTATGTGCTAGGATATAGCCTCGTAATCCAGCCGCTGTGCCTCTATCTGTGCCAGGGCAGAGCACCATTATCCAGTTGCTAGGCTTCTTTCTGGGCCAGGGTAGAGTCCCGTAAGCCATCCGCTGTGACTCTCTCTGGGCCAGGGTAGAGCCTCGTGAGCCAGCCACTGTGCCTCTTTCTGGGCCAGGGTAGAGCCCCGTAAGCCAGCCGCTGTGCCTCTTTCTGGGCCAGGGTAGAGCCTCGTGAGCCAGCCGCTGTGCCTCTTTCTGGGCCAGGGTAGAGCCTCGTGAGCCAGCCACTGTGCCTCTTCCTGGGCCAGGGTAGAACTTCATGAGCCAGCCACTGTGCCAATTTCTGGGTCAGGGTAGAGCCTCGTGAGCCAGCCACTGTGCCTCTTTCTGGGCCAGGGTAGAACCCCGTAAGCCAGCCGCTGTGCCTCTTTTTGGGCCAGGGTAGAGCCTCGTGAGCCAGCCACTGTGCCTCTTTCTGGGCCAGGGTAGAGCCCCGTGAGCCAGCCGCTGTGCCTTAAGACATTTTAGGCCATGGTGTAGCCCCAGAGCCAGCCACTTTGCCCTTGTCTGGGCTAGGGTAGAGATCCATTACCCAGAAGATGCGCATTATTCTGGGCCAGGGTAGAGCCTCGTGAGCCAGCCACTGTGCCCCTTTCTCGGCCAGGGTAGAGCTCCGTAAGCCAGCCGCTGTGCCTCTTTCTGTGCTAGGATACAGCCTCGTAATCCAGCCGCTGTGCCGCTATCTGTGCCAGGGCAGAGAACCATTAGCCAGCTGCTAGTCTTCTTTCTGGGCCAGGGTAGAGTCCCGTAAGCCATCCGCTGTGACTCTCTCTGGGCCAGGGTAGAGCCTCGTGAGCCAGCCACTGTGCCTCTTTCTGGGCCAGGGTAGAGCCCCGTAAGCCAGCCGCTGTGCCTCTTTCTGGGCCAGGGTAGAGCCTCGTGAGCCAGCCACTGTGCCTCTTTCTGGGCCAGGGCAGAGCCCCGTGAGCCAGCCGCTGTGCCTTAAGACTTTTTAAGGACATGGTGTAGCCCCAAGAGCCAGCCACTTTGCCCTTGTCTGGGCTAGGGTAGAGATCCATTAGCCAGGAGATGCGCATTATTCTGGGCCAGGGTAGAGCCTCGTGAGCCAGCCACTGTGCCTCTTTCTGGGCCAGGGTAGAGCTCCGTAAGCCAGCCGCTGTGCCTCTTTCTGTGCTAGGATACAGCCTCGTAATCCAGCCGCTGTGCCTCTATCTGTGCCAGGGCAGAGCACCATTAGCCAGCTGCTAGGCTTCTTTCTGGGCCAGGGTAGAGCCCCGTAAGCCAGCCGCTGTGCCTCTTTCTGGGCCAGGGTAGAGCCTCGTGAGCCAGCCACTGTGCCTCTTTCTGGGCCAGGGTAGAGCCCCATGAGCCAGCCGCTGTGCCTCAGGACATTTTAGGCCATGGTGTAGCCCCAAGAGCCAGCCACTTTGCCCCTGTCTGGGCTAGGGTAGAGATCCATAAGCCAGCCGCTAGGCCTCTTTCTGGGCCAGGGTAGAGCCTCGTGAGCCAGCCACTGTGCCTCTTTCTGGGCTAGGGTAGAGCCCCGTAAGCCAGCCGCTGTGCCTCTTTCTGGGCCAGGGTAGAGCCTCGTGAGCCAACCACTGTGCCTCTTTCTGGGCCAGGGTAGAGCCCCGTAAGCCAGCCGCTGTGCCACTTTCTGGGCCAGGGTAGAGCCTCGTGAGCCAGCCACTGTGCCTCTTTCTGGGCCAGGGTAGAGCCCCGTGAGCCAGCCGCTGTGCCTTAAGACATTTTAGGCCATGGTGTAGCCCCAAGAGCCAGCCACTTTGCCCTTGTCTGGGCTAGGGTAGAGATCCATTAGCCAGGAGATGCGCTTTATTCTGGGCCAGGGTAGAGCCTCGTGAGCCAGCCACTGTGCCTCTTTCTGGGCCAGGGTAGAGCTCCGTAAGCCAGCCGCTGTGCCTCTTTCTGTGCTAGGATACAGCCTCGTAATCCAGCCGCTGTGCCTCTATCTGTGCCAGGGCAGAGCACCATTAGCCAGCTGCTAGGCTTCTTTCTGGGCCAGGGTAGAGTCCTGTAAGCCATCCGCTGTGACTCTCTCTGGGCCAGGGTAGAGCCTCGTGAGCCAGCCACTGTGCCTCTTTCTGGGCCAGGGTAGAGCCCCGTAAGCCAGCCGCTGTGCCTCTTTCTGGGCCAGGGTAGAGCCTCGTGAGCCAGCCACTGTGCCTCTTTCTGGGCCAGGGTAGAGCCCCGTGAGCCAGCCGCTGTGCCTTAAGACATTTTAGGCCATGGTGTAGCCCCAAGAGCCAGCCACTTTGCCCTTGTCTGGGCTAGGGTAGAGATCCATTAGCCAGGAGATGCGCATTATTCTGGGCCAGGGTAGAGCCTCGTGAGCCAGCCACTGTGCCTCTTTCTGGGCCAGGGTAGAGCTCCATAAGCCAGCCGCTGTGCCTCTTTCTGTGCTAGGATACAGCCTCGTAATCCAGCCGCTGTGCCTCTATCTGTGCCAGGGCAGAGCACCATTAGCCAGCTGCTAGGCTTCTTTCTGGGCCAGGGTAGAGTCCCGTAAGCCATCCGCTGTGACTCTCTCTGGGCCAGGGTAGAGCCTCGTGAGCCAGCCACTGTGCCTCTTTCTGGGCCAGGGTAGAGCCCCGTAAGCCAGCCGCTGTGCCTCTTTCTGGGCCAGGGTAGAGCCTCGTGAGCCAGCCACTGTGCCTCTTTCTGGGCCAGGGTAGAGCCCCGTGAGCCAGCCGTTGTGCCTCAGGACATTTTAGGCCATGGTGTAGCCCCAAGAGCCAGCCACTTTGCCCCTGTCTGGGCTAGGGTAGAGATCCATAAGCCAGCCGCTAGGCCTCTTTCCTGGGCCAGGGTAGAGCCTCGTGAGCCAGCCACTGTGCCTCTTTCTGGGCTAGGGTAGAGCCCCGTAAGCCAGCCGCTGTGCCTCTTTCTGGGCCAGGGTAGAGCCTCGTGAGCCAGCCACTGTGCCTCATTCTGGGCCAGGGTAGAGCCCCGTGAGCCAGCCGCTGTGCCTCAGGACATTTTAGGCCATGGTGTAGCTCCATGAGCCAGCCACTGTGCCCATGTCTGGGCTAGGGTAAAGCCCCATTAGCCAGCCGATGCGCATCTTTCTGGGCCAGGGTAGAGCCTCGTGAGCCAGCTACTGTGCCTCTTCCTGGGCCTCGGTAGAGCCCCGTAAACGAGCCGCTGTGCCTCTTTCTGGGCCAGGGTAGAGCCTCGTGAGCCAGCCACTGTGCCTCTTTCTGGGCCAGGGTAGAGCCACGTGAGCCAGCCGCTGTGCCTTAAGACATTTTAGGCCATGGTGTAGCCCCAAGAGCCAGCCATTTTGCCCTTGTCTGGGCTAGGGTAGAGGTCCATTAGCCAGGAGATGCGCATTATTCTGGGCCAGGGTAGAGACTCGTGAGCCAGCCACTGTGCCTCTTTCTGGGCCAGGGTAGAGCTACGTAAGCCAGCCACTGTGCCTCTTTCTGTGCTAGGATAGAGCCTCGTAATCCAGCCGCTGTGCCTCTATCTGTGCCAGGGCAGAGCACCATTAGCCAGTTGCTAGGCTTCTTTCTGGGCCAGGGTAGAGTCCCGTAAGCCATCCGCTGTGACTCTCTCTGGGCCAGGGTAGAGCCTCGTGAGCCAGCCACTGTGCCTCTTTCTGGGCCAGGGTAGAGCCCCGTAAGCCATCCGCTGTGACTCTCTCTGGGCCAGGGTAGAGCCTCGTGAGCCAGCCACTGTGCCTCTTTCTGGGCCAGGGTAGAGCCCCGTAAGCCAGCCGCTGTGCCTCTTTCTGGGCCAGGGTAGAGCCTCGTGAGCCAGCCGCTGTGCCTCTTTCTGGGCCAGGGTAGAGCCTCGTGAGCCAGCCACTGTGCCTCTTCCTGGGCCAGGGTAGAACTTCATGAGCCAGCCACTGTGCCAATTTCTGGGTCAGGGTAGAGCCTCGTGAGCCAGCCACTGTGCCTCTTTCTGGGCCAGGGTAGAACCCCGTAAGCCAGCCGCTGTGCCTCTTTTTGGGCCAGGGTAGAGCCTCGTGAGCCAGCCACTGTGCCTCTTTCTGGGCCAGGGTAGAGCCCCGTGAGCCAGCCGCTGTGCCTTAAGACATTTTAGGCCATGGTGTAGCCCCAAGAGCCAGCCACTTTGCCCTTGTCTGGGCTAGGGTAGAGATCCATTAGCCAGAAGATGCGCATTATTCTGGGCCAGGGTAGAGCCTCGTGAGCCAGCCACTGTGCCTCTTTCTGGGCCAGGGTAGAGCTCCGTAAGCCAGCCGCTGTGCCTCTTTCTGTGCTAGGATACAGCCTCGTAATCCAGCCGCTGTGCCGCTATCTGTGCCAGGGCAGAGAACCATTAGCCAGCTGCTAGTCTTCTTTCTGGGCCAGGGTAGAGTCCCGTAAGCCATCCGCTGTGACTCTCTCTTTGCCAGGGTAGAGCCTCGTGAGCCAGCCACTGTGCCTCTTTCTGGGCCAGGGTAGAGCCCCGTAAGCCAGCCGCTGTGCCTCTTTCTGGGCCAGGGTAGAGCCTCGTGAGCCAGCCACTGTGCCTCTTTCTGGGCCAGGGTAGAGCCCCATGAGCCAGCCACTGTGCCCCTGATTGGGCTAGGGTGCAGACCCATGAGCTAGCCGCTGCACCTCAAGTCAGACCAGGCCAGGGTGGAGCCCCGTGAGGCATACGCTGTGTCTCAGGTTAGCTCGGAAAAGAGTGGAGCCCCGTGAGCCAGCCACTGTGTCTCTGTTTGGGCCAGAGTGGAATCTCGCAAGCTAGCATCTGAGCCTCTGTCAGAGCCAGGGTGGAGCTCTGTGAGCCAGCCACTGCGATTCTGTCCTAGCCAGGGTGGAGCACAGTGAGCCAGCCGCTGGTCCTCAGGTCAATTCGGGCCAGGGTGGAGCCCTGTGAGCCAGCCACTGCGCCTCTGACTGGACTAGGGTGGAGTCCGTGAGCCAGCCACTGCAACTCTACCCCGGCCAGAGTGGACCCCAGTGAGACAGCTGCTGTGCCTCAGGCCAATTCGGGCCAGGACAGAGCCCTGTGATCTAGCCACTGCGCCTCTGTCTGGGTCAGGGTGGAACCTTGTTAGCCAGGCCACTGCACCTCAAGTCAGACCGGGCCAGGGTGGAGCCCCATGATGCAGACACTGTACCTCAGTTTAGTTCGGAAAATAGTGGAGCCCCGTGAGCCAGCCACTGTGCCCCTGATTGGGCTAGGGTGCAGACCCATGAGCTAGCCGCTGCGCCTCAAGTCAGACCGGGCCAGGGTGGAGCCCCGTGAGGCAGACACTGTGCCTCAGTTTAGTTCGGAAAAGAGTGGAGCCCCATGAGCCAGCCACTGTGCCCCTGATTGGGCTAGGGTGCAGACCCATGAGCTAGCCGCTGTGGCTCAAGTCAGACCAGGCCAGGGTGGAGCCCCTTGAGCCAGCCACTGAGCTTCAGGTCATTCCGTTCCAGGGCGGAGCCCTGTGAGCTAGCCACTGCGCCTCTGTCTGGGTCAGGGTGGAACCTTGTGAGCCAGGCCACTGCACCTCAAGTCAGACCGGGCCAAGGTGGAGCCCCGTGAGGCAGACACTGTGCCCCTGATTGGGCTAGGGTGCAGACCCATGAGCTAGCCGCTGCGCCTCAAGTCAGACCGGGCCAGGGTGGAGCCCCGTGAGGCAGACACTGTGCCTCAGTTTAGTTCGGAAAATAGTGGAGCCCCGTGAGCCAGCCACTGTGCCCCTGATTGGGCTAGGGTGCAGACCCATGAGCTAGCCGCTGCGCCTCAAGTCAGACCGGGCCAGGGTGGAGCCCCGTGAGGCAGACACTGTGCCTCAGTTTAGTTCGGAAAAGAGTGGAGCCCCGTGAGCCAGCCACTGTGCCCCTGATTGGGCTAGGGTGCAGACCCATGAGCTAGCCGCTGTGCCTCAAGTCAGACCAGGCCAGAGTGGAGCCCCGTGAGGCAGACGCTGTGCCTCAGGTTAGCTCGGAAAAGAGTGGAGCCCCGTGAGCCAGCCACTGTGCCCCTGATTGGGCTAGGGTGCAGACCCATGAGCTAGCCGCTGCGGCTCAACTCAGACCAGGCCAGGGTGGAACCCCGTGAGCCAGCCACTGTGCCTCAGGTCAGACCGGACCAAGGTGGATCTCCGTGAGCCAGCCGCTGCACCTCTGTCCGGGCCAAGGTGGAACCTTTGAGTCAGCAGCTCTGCCTCAGGTTAGACCAGGCCATGGTGGAGCCCCGTGAGCCAGCCACTGTGTCTCAGGTCAGACCAGGCCAGGATGGAGTCCCTTGAGCCAGCCACTGCACTTCAGGTCAGTCGGGCCAGGGTGCATCTCCGTTAGCCAGCCACTGTGCCTCTGTCTAGGGCCAGGGTGTAGCCCTGTGAGACAGCCACTGCGCCTCTGTCCGGGCCAGGTTGGAGCCCCGTGAGCCAGACGCTGCACTTCTGGCCAGGCCAAGGTGGATCCCTGTGAGCCAGCCGCTGCACCTCTGGCCGGGCCAGTGTGGAACCCGTGAGGCAGCCGCTGTGCCTCAGGTCAGACCGGGCCAAGGTGGAGCCCCGTGAGCCAGCCGCTGCGCCTCTTTCCGGGCCAGGGTGGAGCCCTTGAGCCAGCAGCTGCGCCTCAGGTAAGACAGGGCCATGGTGGAGTCCCGTGAGCCAGACACTCTGCCTCTGTCCGGGCTGGGGTGGAGCCCCGTGAGCAAGACGCTGTGCCTCAGGTCAGTTCGGGCCAGGGTGGAGCCCTGTGAGCCAGCCGCTGCTCCTTTGGGCACTCATGTGCCAAAGATACAAAGCTAAATTAACACAAAACTTTGCAATATTGTACAATAATAGGATGTAGTTTTGTTGGTAAACATAAAATTATACACAGCAATGTAAATTAAATGCCATTAAGTACAAAGACATTATGCATGACATTTATAATGAACAACAATACTGTACAGTATATAATGTATGAAATAAACTGCAGACAGTAAATAGAGAAGGCTTTTTTTCTTACCTTTTCATCTAACGTCAGTGCCAGCCAGATACGGGATGAATCCAATTCTAGGTCACGGCTGTTGTAAGTGCGCCAGGCTGGATAATGTCTGCAGGTCCACAAGAAGATCCGACCAGTCACTCTCTGACATCTTCTACATCTGGTTTAGACGGAGAGGTAAAATAATGAGACTTAGTCACAACTATAGGCTATACACAGTAGAGGTGTCCACCATAGCCTTATCTCACATATGGACAATATAGAATGCAGAGAAAATGGCCGATTCATAAAGTTTCTGTGGTACAG
This sequence comes from Leptodactylus fallax, assembly GCA_947044405.1. Taxonomy (NCBI): domain Eukaryota; kingdom Metazoa; phylum Chordata; class Amphibia; order Anura; family Leptodactylidae; genus Leptodactylus; species Leptodactylus fallax. Next base: position 53,383 of record CAMRHE010001262.1, read on the forward strand.
GATCAGCCAAGAGGGATTAATCTCAGATATGGATTCCGTTTTTGGCTGATTGATATCATACCCTTTAGTCCCCAGACTCTCACAGACTTAATGTCTGCAATCACATACACAGCCCTTCTTTGCATACAAGTGTGAACCTCGTTAACTCAGCAGGAGAGATCATGGAGGGATGTGTGTTCTAGCTTTTCCAGTAGACGGGATGACTCCAGGCGATCATCAAAGGGAATATGGTATTATGATGATATTTTACAAGGGGAAAATCCTACAGTCGCGACAATAAATTTTTCGGGTGCGCAAGTCTTGAATGGACGCATCAAGTCCAAACACGGCACTGCTGGAATCGGGGAAAAGGTCCAAACACTGAACTCCCTACCCAAGGGGATCTGGGGGGTCATTCCTGGTGTCTATGCGATGGGAATCTCACCACGGACCCCGTCATACCCCTCGCCTGATTCTACGGTCATTGGGCAAGGAGTTATGGTTGTATATATTTTTCTGGTCCTAGGATTTAGGGCTGGGCCTCTTCTCCTGGTGACATCACACAGGGAGGAGACCAGGACAGGTATATGGTCTCAGACCAGGAAGAGAGGGGAATTAGGATCCTGGGAGAGATGTGAGGACACATGTCCTGTCGCTGACTTAAGGAAGTGCCCTAGGGCTTAACAGCTGGAGGCCTCAGTGAACCAGACTGCAGTTTTGTTTGCTATTCTTTTTCTTTTTTAATCCCACTTTATTTTTCTGTACTGTATTCCTTGTTTTTACCTGTATTTGCTTGACCATCCTCTGATGTGTATTCTGTATACGTTAGCGGCTAGTACCGACCCACTTGGGTTAATAAATATATAAAATTTATAAAGCTCGTTTCATGTTATCCTACAAACCTAGGTACTCAGGGGTAGTGAGTGGAAGGTAAGAGAGGTGAACGCAGGTAGGCCAAGCGGTATCCTTCACGGTCTCCCTGTCGAACTCCTTCTCTCTGGGGCTGATTCAGGAGCTGTCAATATGATCTGGCATCTGAGTGACACGTCTGTTTCCTTTTCATGAGGGTCAAGGTGTAGATTCGGGTTCAGAGCCGAGCGGTCACACATACATCAGGTATAATCCCGTCCACAAAACAAGCAGCGCTGACAACGTAGCAGTAACTTCTTCTATGATAGTAATACTCATGAAGGGGATCTTATGCTATACGTACTTGTGAGAGGCTTCGAACAGTAAGATCCAGCAGTCCTAACCCATTACCGAACCAGGACCTTGCTCATAGGGTTCTGTCCTTCATTGCTGTCCTGAAAAATATGACAGAAAACCTTACAATACATTTTATGTAGCTGCATTTTATGTACCATACTATTACGTCATGCTCAGTGCTTTAATAGTACAACACAGTGTTGTAGAAGGCACAGGAGCCTGCCCAATATTCCAGGCCTGGACCAATAACAATCTGCAAGTTATCTTCAGGATTTCCTGATCCTTCATACAGACATGTGAGAAGATAATGTCAGTGAGGGTCCTGGCACTAGAGGGGCCCCCCGCCTCATAATGTAGTCAGAAATTTCTCCTGCCCGGCTCTACTGACTACAATGGAGACGCTAACAGGGTAATGGAGGAAGAGAGGGAAGGAGAGCGACAAGTGGAGACAATATTACCAGTGCTTAGGCTCTGTTCATATTATGTCTGAGGTTTCATTTTGACATACTTGCCTATAAATAAATACTGCATGTAACAGTCGGCCTCGCACGTGTATATATCATATATAGGCCACCATTGTAAGAGCAAGTATAGCACAGTATACATTATACCACACACATCATGTCTGATGGAGCATCATATCTGTTATATGATGGGCAGAATAATGCACAAAGAAGCTCATATGAACAGAGACTAATACTGGACATTACAGTGAATTCAGTTCAGCACTGACCGCATCCAGCTTTATTCTTTTGTTTTTACAGCAAAACATCCTGTACATGACATCACACATTCACTGCCCCTGACTATGAGACCCCCAGCCGACTACCCAGTATCTGCACAAACACAGCGATTCCCACCATCTCATATGGCTCTGTCTCCCACAGTCCCTGGCACAGCCTGTCTTCTCCAGACAGGGAGCATTATGGGAAGGGTTAACACATAAAAAAACAGCTTTTCTACAATGTGTGGCCTCAGCCAAAAGGTATTTTCCAGGGTAAAGGAAAAATGTTGCTGACAGCCAGGAATGCTGTATGATAAAATAAGTGTTACTAAGCCCCCTCCGGCCTTCACCACTGCTCCAATGGCAGGGCCCTGGTACTCTCCTTTCATCTATGGATTTTCAACAGTGACATCAATGACAATCCCCCAGCCCCTGCAGCCAAACAGCAGTAGTAGTAGTAGTACATGTGGGAGTCGGTGACATCATTGTTGTAGGAGACCAGCGCTGCAGAGATGACATGACTGACTACAGCACAAGACAGATGGGGCTGCAGCGGCCATGGGGATGGTCAATGATGTCATTGCTGGAGCACTGGAACCAGAGACTGGCAGAAGGGATAGGGAGCTTTCCATTGGAACAATGTGGAGGGCTAGGCTGGGAAGAGACATGAGCAATACTTCTGTTTTTATTGTTTACATCATTCTCAGCCATCAGCAAAATTTTACTTTAATCCAGAAAACCGCCATATCTGCCGCCTGACTCACCTCCCTGAATATGTGGCCTGGGTTCATGGGTCATCCCTACCTTATCACCATTTTCAAGTCACCTCCACCCCACCTTGTAAACACTTTGATAGCAAAGAAACAACATGGACACTGCACATACCAGGACAAATACAGCAACATCTGTGGGCATCTAATTCCCATTTTGTAAGCTGATTCTGCCCAATTGTTGGCTATGAAAGGCTCCTGGTGTGAGGTACAAGTGGCGTGATCCACATCAAAATGGTGACTGACTGATACTATAGGGTTCACTAGGCCTTCATACAGACAAAAGACTGAGCGTGTCACAATGAAGCTCCTCGGCAACCAGACAGGAACCATGACCTCACAAAGGGCCCTTGTCTGCTGGACAGCCATGATACAGTTATGTTATAGGATAGGAAAGTATATAGTAATATGTAAGAGACAACCAATGTTGTCCTAAGCTTCATTTGTCTGTATAAACTATTAATGTTGAATGTATTTCTGTGATTCTGTTCCTTTAAGACAGCAGCCATTGTAATTGTGACATGATGCTGGAGTGAGACCCCCCCCCCCTTTTATGTCAGCCTGCCTGTTCTGCAGACAGAGTGTGAGCAGAGAAGCAGGAAGTGACGAGACAGAGAGCAGCAGCCATCTTGGCAAGTGTTGTATTGAACTGGTGTGGAGATTTTTCTGTACAGCTAAGCTGTATCTTGGTCCAGAGACAAACAGAGTGTAAAGAGACAACAGGACTAGTGAGTCCACGTGAAAGGAACTGTGCTCAGTGGCTGATCAGTGAGACTGACATTGTGACTGTGTATATGGATACCACAGATAGAGACTCGCAGTGCTGTTGATGTACTGGACGGCACCTGCTAAATCCCGGCTTACATCCCAGCTCAGTGTATGGATTCGGCAGGACTGTCAGTGTGCTGAGTGGAATCTGCTGTTGGATTACATTGCATTCAGTTGGTTTCCCTGTCTGTTAAAGAGGACTTCATTTCTCCCGAGATCCTGATAACCGTGAAGGGAGGACGCTTCACTACAAAAGAAAGGAACGACTTTGGGCCCCACCGTGCGCTTCTACGGACTGTAAGCGGTCCACCTGGACCACTGGGGAAAAGGGGGTGCACCCAAATGTGATGTCAGGGTCAGTTAGGGATAGTTTTGAGTATATTGTTCATTCAGTGTCCATACTGCAGAAGTGGACAGAGTAAAAGTAGAAACCATTGCAGAATTTGCCTTGAAATTATTCATGCTATATTGTATATTTTGCTTGTCTTTAGCCCTGTCATTTTACCTTTAAATAGCCTTTATTAACTTATAGTAAATATATATTTTTTTTCTTGAACTACCGCGTGTGCGTTCATTTCTGGTTGCGGAGTCCAAACCACCTGCCTTGCTCTCGGTTCACAAATCCATGGCAGACATCCCATAAATTGTGTGAAGGGGAAAGCATGTGCACGTATGGTTGGCCTCAGTGGTCTGGGCAAAAGGCGGCCATTAACAATGAAAAAGCTAAACCAATGTACATAGTCCCAAAGACTGTATATATAATGTAAATGTTCTTCTATATCTTCCCCATACACTCTTCTAGTCTCTGCCAGCTGTTTTTTGGTATATTTGGAAATTTGCATATAAATACATTAAGAAAAATGTGTATATATATATATATATATATATATATATGATATACAAATATATATGATATGCAAAAAATCTATAATATTTGTATGTATAAAGTGGAGCCCCAGCAATAATGAGAATGGTGATCCTGTGTCCCCCATCATGTATGAGCGGACAGACGTGTGTAAGTGACGCCACAGATGTCTGTGCACTCTCCATTCTGCTCACTTAGCCATCTCCTTATCTTCTTACATGAGTTGCCCCAGATAACAGCTTGCTATCGGCCCAGTCTTTCCTAGTTACCCCCTGTACATCATGTCCTGGCTTCCATTACCCAGAAGGAAACAGCAGGCAGGATTTACAAAAAATAAAGAAATAGATGAACAAACAGTCTCAGTTTTATAATAGATTTCCCTGGAATGGCGGCCACTGGTGAGGGAGGGGAGTACTTAGTGTAAGGAATTGTCACATTCTAGCAAAAATGTTGGCAATAACATGGTTACATCGCCCACTATAGGACATTTGTGCTGACACTTTATAACAAACAATCCGTTCATCCGTTCCTTCAGCATTAACATTACTTGGTAACTGGATCACAAAGCTGCCATACTGCACAGCGGCCACTAGATGGAGCCGCTGCCTAAATTTACTTTCTACATACCTGGAATACCAGCTCCTCCTCCTGGCTGTGGATTCTGCTATCAGCGGCCGGGTGCTCTCCTCCTGGGTGTAGCTCCTCCTCCTGGGTGTGGCTCCTTCTCCTTTTGGCTGCTTCCCCTTCTTCAGTGTGTAGACTGCCGGCATGTGCACTTTCCGTTGGCAGGTATCTGGATCCAGGTATACCTGGATTGTGACGTCACATTCTCGAGACCTCTAGTCATGTGACTGAGTAGAAAGGGGCGGAGCCTATAGGCGATGAGGCTCTGGTCGTATATACTGTGCTGATACTGATACTGCCATGAGTTGTGTCCTATATGCTCATGTCAGTGATGGTGACTGTATGGCAGTATTAGTATGGCACTGTATGGCAGCATTCACATGGGCTCTGTGTGTATAGGCAGAGTAAGATGTGATCTGACACCATAAGTACAAGTAGTATATACGTATATAGGCATTATATGTTACAAGTCATATGACATTATATGGACCAATTTATGTCACTGTTCACATGGCACCATATGATACTACTAATATGAGCGCTGTATGACACATAATTCTGACTATATGATGTTATTTATATGGACATTGTGTGACTTTTTATATGGGGTACATGTATAAATTGGATTCTATCACCTACTATATACGGACAGTGTATGAGTATTTATTTGGTGTACATATATATAGTGGATTCTATCAGCTGTATGAACATTGTATGACTTTTTATGCAGTACTTTTTATGCAGTGGGTACGGAAAGTATTCAGATCCCTTTAAATTTGTCACTCTTTGTTTCATTGCAGCCATTTGCTAAAAGCAAAAAAGTTCATTTTATTTCTCATTAATGTACACTCAGCTCCCCATTTTGACAGAAAAAACCCCAGAAATGTAGATATTTTTGCAAATTTATTAAAAAAGAAAAACTGAAATATCACATGGTCATAAGTATTCAGACCCTTTGCTCAGTATTGAGTAGAAGCCCCTTCCTTTTGAGCTACCGTGTTTCCCCGAAAATAAGACACCCCCGAAAGTAAGACATAGGAGACGTTTCAGAGAATTGCCCAATATAAGGCATCCCCCGAAAGTAAGACGTATGTTCCCGAACAGAACATATGGTATATACGGTATGTGAGGCCACGGGCCGAACCCCACAATCACTGCTATCATTATACTCCGGGCTCTTTGAAAAGACCCCGGAGTATAATAATCGGAGGCCCAGAGTTGGTGAGGGAACATAAAAAAACAATGTACTTACCTCTCCTACGCTTCACCAGGCTTCGGGCCTGTTTGGTGACGTCAGCAGACGTCATTTTGCGTCGCGACGTCGGCCCGCGTCACGTGACGCCGACCTGGTCCAACATTGAAGAAGGCCAAAATAGCCTGGAGTGGACCGGAGCGAGGAACAGGTAAGCAACGTTGTTTTTTTATGTTTCTATCCTCCCCTGGGTCTCCGATCATTATACTCTGGGGTCTGAAAAGACCCCAGAGTATAATAATTGTTCATGGGTGGTCTACAATGGGACATATAATAGTGTGTGCAGGGGCCACTATGGGGCAAAATACTCAGTGCAGGGGCCACTATGGGGAATAATAGTGTGTGCAGGGGCCACTATGGGGAATGATACTGTGTGCAGGGGCCACTATCGGAGTGTGCAGGGGCCACTATTGGAAGGTGAACCTTCTGCCCAGTCTGAGGTCCAGAGCACTCTGGAAGAGGTTTTCTTCCAGGATATCTCTGTACTTTGCCGCATTCATCTTTCCTTCAATTACAACCAGTTGTCCTGTCCCTGCAGCTGAAAAACACCCCCGTAGCATGATGCTGCCACCACCATGTTTCACTGTTGGGATTGTATTGGGCAGGTGATGAGCAGTGCCTTGTTTTCTCCACACATACCGCTTAGAATTAACACCAAAAAGTTCAATCTTTGTCTCATCAGACCAGAGAATCTTATTTCTCATAGTCTGGGAGTCCTTCATGTGTTTTTTGGCAAACTCTATGTGGGCTTTCATATGTCTTGCACTGAGGAGAGGCTTCCTTCGGGCCACTCTGCCATAAAGCCCCGACTGGTGGAGGGCTGCAGTGATAGTTGACTTTGTGGAACTTTCTCCCATCTCCGTACTGCATCTCTGGAGCGCAGCCACAGTGATCTTTGGGTTCTTCTTTACCTCTCTCACCAAGGCTCTTCTCCCACGACTGCTCAGTTTGGCTGGACAGCCAGGTCTAGGAAGAGTTCTGGTCGTCCCAAACGTCTTCCATTTAAGGATTATGGAGGCCACTGTGCTCTTAGGAACCTTGAGTGCTGCTGAAATTCTTTTGTAACCTTGGCCAGATCTGTGCCTTGCCACAATTCTATATCTGAGCTCCTTGGGCAGCTCCTTTGACCTCATGCTTCTCATTTGCTCTGACATGCACTGTGAGCTGTGAGGTCTTATATAGACAGGTGTGTGCCTTTCCCAATCAAGTCCAATCAGTTTAATTAAACACAACTGGACTCCAATGAAGGAGTAGAACCATCTCAAGGAGGATCAGAAGGAAGTGGACAGCCTGTGAGTTAAATATGAGTGTCACAGCAAATGGTCTGAATACTTATGACCATGTGATATTTCAGTTTTTCTTTTTTAATAAATTTGCAAAAATATCTACATTTCTGTTTTTTTTTTCTGTCAAGATGGGGTGCTGAGTGTACATTAATGAGAAATAAAATGAACTTTTTTGCTTTTAGGAAATGGCTGCAATGAAAAAAAGTGTGAAAAATTTAAAGGGGTCTGAATACTTTCTGTACCCACTGTACCTCTAGCTATACAGCTAAGCATTCTACTTGCTTTCAATATATAGTAGACTAGCTGCATTCCTGGAGCCAAACTGGTTTCGATAGCAGACCTGGATGCCCCACATGACATGATATGAGCATGTGACAACACACTGACGCAAGATACATATCTGGAAAATACATAGCTGACAGTATCTCCTCATCACACTTACCCATCTTCAGTCTTCTGGCATGAAGCGTCACTTCTTCCGCTTCTGCTGGCACCTGCGCAAAAGAGCTTTATTTTACAGTCACCGGCAGAAGCGAAGAGCGCATACCACATAGGCGCAAGAAATCCACAGAAGAAGATGCCAGCGGGACCGAAGAAAATGAACTCCAAGACACAGAAGATAGGTAAGTATGATTGGGCGGGGGGGGGGGGAACTGGGGCTGAGTTAGCTGCCAGAAGACAGCTCCCTAGAGGCATAGCACAAGACCAGGAATAGCTGGCTATATATGGAACTGCTTATGCTTCCCTTCTACGTAATCAAGACATACTACACCAATCATGATTGAACATGAGGACTTACTTTGTTATGTTAACCCTTTTCTATTGCTTGCTGCTATATGAACCTATGCTGCTTTAATAAAACACGTCAGTGCGCTTCCTGTACTCTGCTACGAGAGGAGTTTATACCAACATTCTGCGTCTGGTGTCAATGCCTCGCCACTAGCACTTAGCTCATACCAATTGGGACAACCACAGTTACCTGGGGGACCTGGTCTGCTGGCCCACAAAGGTTATCCTGACCTTATCAACTACATTGGCTGCCTATTCAATACAGAATACAATATAAACTTATCACCCTCATCCACAAGGCTCTCCATACTGCTGCACCTCCCTACATTTCCTCCCTCATCTCTGTCTATTGCCCAACCCACTCTCGTATCCAAGACATCTCCCGAGTTGCACCACTTCTCTGGAATGCTCTATCCAGATTAACTCCCAATTTCTACAGCTTCAAGCGCAAACTAAAGACATATCTTTTCAGACAGGCCTATCACAACTCCTAATGTAAACCTTTCCGTAGTTAGAATCCCTAAAACGTACCCTCCTATGATCACTCTCCCATATTACCCCACAGGATATGATGTCGTATCAGACTAACTTTATATGTCCAGGCACCGTCTGCACGTTAAAGGACATGACTGGTGACGGCTCATACAGCTTTATAAATGTGTAATGACCTCTATTACAAAATGGTCTGACCATTGTACAAGCAATGCTACCTCCGATGCCGCCCCTGCTACCTCATAGATTGTAAGCTCTTGTGAGCAGGGCCCTCAGTCCCATTATGTGAATTGACTATTTCTTTTTAATGTATCTTTTTTTCTGTACTTGAACCCTACAAATTGTACAGTGCTGCGGAATATGTTAGCTCTATATAAATAAAATGTATTATTATTATTAACTAGTCCTCCCGGCCGTCCCATAGTATCTTATACTAATGGATTATGTGAACCTATCAGTAAATTTGTGGATTTCCACCTACAGCCTTTGGTGGAAACTCTTCTTTCATTTATAAAAGATACAACTGATATCCTCCGGAAGTTGGATGGCATTCACTTGGATGAAGATATGATCATAGCTACATGTGATGTGGAATCCCTTTATACTTCCATCAAACACACGGATGGTATAGAGGCCGTTAGAGCGTTTATCGTGATGTCTGACATGGATAGGGACTTGGGTGAGTTTTTGGTGACATTACTGGAATTTATTCTCACTCATAATTTTTTTTATGTTTGGGGAGGCGTTCTTCCTACAGCTTCAGGGAACAGCCATGGGTACGGCGTGTGCACCTGCCTACGCCAATCTGTTCCTGTGGCTATGGGAGAGGACCTTGTTCCTTACCGAACCAGTACAGTTCATTGAGAATGTCCATTTCTCGGGAAGATATTGTAAGGGAATCACTAGAGGAGCGATTCCCCAGTAGCTGCTGGAGAACTTAGGGGGGAGGGGCACAACAAGACAGTGGACCCTAAGCTGAATATTCCCCACTGTCCCTGGCTAACTTGCCCGATCTGTCCTAGGTGACAGCCAGCAACTAGTCGACAGTCCCTCCTTATAATAAGTGATAACACAGAACGCAGACAAGACGCACAACAACAAAGGGAGGTCAGCTAGCCAAGGGGTTGGTAACAATCGAGCAATGCAGTACAGAATCAAAATCCAAGAGAATAGTCAAAGGTAAGCCAGGTGGTCAGAAAATCAGAAGAGCAGGTAACAAGGAACAAGGAGTATAGCCAGTAAGCAAAATGCAATAGCAGGCGCCAATGGGAAAGTGAGCAAACAATAAATAGGGAGAAAGAAACCGCCCCAGACTTGATAGGAGGATAGGCTATCAATCACAAAGGCAGGACTAAAGTTAATTCTTAGTGGAGCAGGGGGAAAGCAAGGTGAAGGAGAAGGGCGTGGTGGAAAATCAATTAAGGAGGTGAGGGAATAGGACAGTATTCAGACAATACAAGAAAAACCCAAAGGAAAGAATCACAACCGGGCACGCCTTCTGCGCCACAGCATGCGCCCGGAGGATGGCGCCAAAGCCCGGACGGGCAAGGACGTTACAGATATATGGACAATGTGCTCTTTATCTGGCAGGGTTCCATTGACAGCTTGGAATCGTTTCTTGCATCTCTTAATTGCAATAACAATAATATTAGACTCACCCATAGATGTAGCACTATGCAGATGGACTTAGATGTGACATTATGTGACGACTTACAGGGTAATATACAGACAGATCTTTATCGTAAGGATACTGTTACAAACCATTCTGCACATCCAGTGTCCCTTATCCGCAATATCCCTGTAGGCCAATTTCTATGGACTCACCGTATTTATTCTACCGAGGCCTCTTCTGAAAAATCAGCAAAAGAACTAAGCACTATATTTAGACAACATGTATACCAAGAACAATGCATCCATAATGAGTATTTGTGGGCATGAGCTTTGCGTCGCAGTGAATTATTACAGCTATCACGTTCACACAGCATATCTAACAGGACAGGACAGCAGGTAAGATTTATCATTACCTATAATTCAGGATGGTTCCACATACGGCGAATTTTGAAGAAATATTGGGGTATTCTTACATGTGACCCCATACTCAGGCGTTATGTGGGGCCTTGTCCTTCAATCAAATACCGCCGCTCAAAAAACCTGCGTGATATGTTGATTCGTAGCCACTATCCAGGTAGAACATCAGGTCTTTTGTTTGACGGTCCTGGTCCCAAATACGGTTGTCGAGCTTGTGGCAGCTGTGTTGCATGTTGTAATATTGACTCTGTGATTTTTGGAGCAGCGATAAAAAACGTCAATACCAGATTCTTTCCCATTTTACATGTCAGTCAATGAGGGTAGTGTATTATGCTACCTGCCCTTGTGGCTTGATATATATTGGCCTCACCACCCGGGAATTACGGATACGTGGCCGTGAACACGTTTTGGGTATCATTGCGTCGGAACATTGTGAGGCTGATTCTTCTTTCAAAACTATACCCAAACATTTCAAAATATTTCATAACTCGAACCCTTCTGGGTTTAGGGTTAGGGCCATTGATGGGGTGCGGATAGGTCCTATATCAGGGAACTGGAAGCAATTGTTGGCACAAAGGGAGTGCAAATGGATTTTTACATTGAAGACTACACATCCCTATGGTCTCAATGAACATTTAAGGTTTGCTCCATTCCTCTAATAAACTTTCTAATTATTTTTAATAGATTTGCTTCTGCTTTCGATTACATATTCTGTCAGTTGTTCCTTGTTGACTAACTGTGTTGTATGATCTATTTTTATATGGTTTAAATTTTATTTCTTTTATCCTAGAATTGTCGGGCAACAGGATAATGACCCAAAACACACAGCTAAAAAAACACCCAAGAATGGCTAAGAGGAAAACATCGGACTATTCTGAAGTGGCCTTCTATGAGCCCTGACCTAAATCCTATTGAGCATCTTTGGAAGGAGCTGAAACATGCCGTCTGGAAAAGGAACCCTTCAAACCCGAGACAACTGGAGCAGTTTGCTCATGAGGAGTGGCCAAAATACCTGTTGAGAGGTGCAGAAGTCTCATTGACAGTTACAGGAATCGTTTGATTGCAGACATTGCCTCAAAAGGTTGCACAACAAAATATTAAGTTAAGGGAACCATCATTTCTGTCCAGGCCTGTTTCATGAGGTTTCTTTTTTTAAAAATTCTGTTGAAGCCTGGTTGAAAAGTAATGTCTGACTTTCATTTGTTCATTTTCATAGAATTTTTTATATATTATTACTTTTGTCAGATTCAAGTTATTTCTGTGACCATTGTGGGTTTTTCTTTTATTAAACGAGGGGTACCAACAATTTTGTCCACATGTGTATCTGTAGATTTCATATGCATATATATGTGTATACATATTTTACATATTTTTTATTATCACTTTTTGTCTCCCCCATATGTTATGTTTCTTAATTTTTGTATAATCTGTGATATAGTAGATATTAATTAATACTTATTCCACTATGTATTATTTGTGTATTTTTTACATGGATTCTTAAATCACTGTATTCTTGTATCATGAGCATATATTACATTGTATTTATATTGATATTAGCACTTTTATTTGGGTTATCATTATAACTCCAGACAGTGTCACTGTATTTGTTCTTTTTTTCTCGCTTTTCATTTGTGCACTGCATGTATCACAATCACTGGCACTTTTCTACACACTCACTTATTTTCATGTGTTCAGTATAATGTACTGTCGTCTTAAGGGGTTTTTCAATCATTGATGTTTAGTAATTATAATTATTTTTACTGTCTATATATGCTATAGTGCTGCCATCTACAGTGGGGAAAAAAAGTATTTAGTCAGGCACTAATTGTGCAAGTTCTCCCACTTAAAAAGATGAGGCCGGCCTGTAATTGACATCATAGGTAGACCTCAATTATGGGAGACAAAATGAGAAAACAAATCCAGAAAATCACTTTGTCTGATTTTTTAAGAACTTATTTGCAAATTGTGGTGGAAAATAAGTATTTGGTCAAGAACAAAAGTTCATCTCAATACTTTGTTATATATCCTTTGTTGGCAATGACAGAGGTCAAACGTTTTCTGTAAGTCTTCACAAGGTTGGCACACACTATTGCTGGTATGTTGGCCATTCCTCCATGCAGATCCCCTCTAGAGCAGTGATGTTTTGGGGCTGTCGCTGGGCAACACGGACTTTCAACTCCCTCCAAAGGTTTTCTATGGGGTTGAGATCTGGAGACTGGCTAGGCCACTCCAGGACCTTGAAATGCTTCTTATGAAGCCACTCCTTCGTTGCCCTGGCGGTGTGCTTGGGATCATGGTCATGCTGAAAGACCCAGCCACGTTTCATCTTCAATGCCTTTGCTGATGGAAGGAGGTTTGCACTCAAAATCTCACGATACATGGCCCCATTCATTCTTTCATGTACACGGATCAGTCATCCTGGTCCCTTTGCAGAGAAACAGCCCCAAAGCATGATGTTGCCACCCCCATGCTTCACAGTAGGTTGGTGACCAAATACTTATTTTCCACCATAATTTGCAAATAAATTCTTTAAAAATCAGACAATGTGATTTTCTAGATATGTTTTCTCATTTTGTCTCTCATAGTTGAGGTCTACCTATGATGTCAATTACAGGCCTCTCTTATCTTTTTAAGTGGGAGAACTTGCACAATTGGTGGCTGACTAAATACTTTTTTTCCCCACTGTATATTGTTATATTGCGCTAGGTCATTTTTATTTTTGATATATCTTTGTGTAGCGCTATCTGGTTTTACGTTCTTGCACATGCACGAGTTTACTGTCATCTATATTGTTACATCGTGCTAGGTGCACATTTCACCTGCACATACACGTTCTTTCATCTAGACACTGTATAATCTCGCGTGTCTAGGTCATTTTATCCCAGGCATGTGCAGTTATACATTTAATTGCGTAATCTCACAATTATAGACCTGTGGTTCTCGCGCATGCGCTGTTTCTCTAGTATCCCGGAGTTCAGCGCTTTGTATTTCCTTCTCCTTGGACATCAGGGATTTACAGGTGTGTTTGTAGACATGTGATGTTTTTCTGGCTATTTTTCTGAATCTGTCGTGCTCAGTTACGAGGATTCTTGCACGACTTTACAGATATTTGTAAAAAACGCATCGCAATGGGGTCTGAGAGGGTTGGATATTTTGGGTGCTGGAAGTCCAGTGCTTGCTTATAAGCGTTATGTACAAAGACAAAAATGTGTGGGTACCTAGTCACTAGTGAACGTGAATTGGCTTCAGTGTAAGTTCCGTATCATAGGTGTCTTTCCCTATCTATATTTACAGGTGATTTTCCACTCACGGCCTGGATTGTGGGACATTCCACAGTCTTCTAGGCAAAGAGGATAGCTGAAAGATCAGCATCGGATTTTGGAGGCATGAAAGATCAGCATCAGATTTCTGGGGGGTAAAGCTGCTTGGCTTCAGGTCGATGGAGTACATCTGACAGAAACTGGTTTTGACACTATTGGAGGGCCTGAAGGAGCTCTTACATTGGACTACTATGACTGGTTTTTAATGGGGTAGCCAGATTTACAGCAATTAAGTGGGCATAAAGGGCATGTCTAATCACATGCTCACCCAGGTAGATGACAGGAGAGACATAGCGGCTTACTCTTCTGAGGTTGGGTTACAGTATGAGGCCAACACCTTGGTTTCTGTAGTAAAGATCCATAGGCCTCGGCAATGCTGAAGAACATGAAATAAGAAATTAGTGAACTGCCAAGGCAAGACTTATACCTGGTATAGGAGAGGTTGATACATTTGGTATAATATATATATATATATATATATATATATATATATATATCTCTTATATACAGTACAGACCAAAAGTTTGGACACACCTTCTCATTCCAAGAGTTTTCTGTATTTTCATGACTATAAAAATTGTAGATTCACACTGAAGGCATCAAAACTATGAATTAACACATGTGGAATTATATACTTAACAAAAAAGTGTGAAACAACTGAAAATATGCCTTATATTCTAGGTTCTTCAAAGTAGCCACCTTTTGCTTTGATTACTGCTTTGCACACTCTTGGCATTCTCTTGATGAGCTTCAAGAGGTAGTCACCTGAAATGGTTTTCACTTTGTGATGATTCTGCTTAAATATGGCTATAACTCAGAGATGTATTTTGATCTCAGGGTATAGTATCTCCCTTCTTACCTGCATTTGTTCATAATGTGCGCAGCTATAAGCCTAGATGTATATTGGCAGTAGTAGCAACATTGTAACAATGGGGCTTTGTATCCATCTCAGCAGGGCTCCATTGAATTCATATACAGTCCTGAGTGATCAAAGAAACATGCATTGCACTGGTAGATCAGATATGGCTGATAACATTGTATCATTCCACTTGGTCTCAGCTCAATACAAAGAATCTGGACTTGAGTGCATTATTCAATCAGACTTGCTGCCGCCGGTGACCTCATTCTGGGAGGTGGCATAAAGGGTACAAAAGATGAGGTAAGAGGCAATGGGAGGAGTTTGTGCTGAGACTACAGGATATTACAGACAGACCACTGTAAAGAGCATGCAGGCTGGATTATTGTATTGATGCCACATGCTGAGAAGCCTCCACTGGTTATTCACACATGACAGAGCAAGTGTGAGTGTTGGATTATAGAGCCACATCAAGGAGATGCGTGGTAAAGTAATTATTTCAATTTTAGTCCCTTTTATTTCATTGCACTGTATCTTGTAACTAGTAACTGTTAATGCTTGCATATATCTACATATCTGTTCTGAACTGCATGTGTTAGATGTTAATACCGACCCATTTAGGCAGGGTCGGACTGGCCCACCGGGGAACCGGTGAATCCACCGGTGGGCCCCGAGCCCCGACTATTAGTCCTCATGTCATGGGGGCCCGATCGGGATCCTGACCATCCCGATCGGGCCCCTGACCAGAGGCGCAACGACCGGGCTCAGCGGGGTATGGGACCCGTGGCCAGCTGGAGATGGCCGGGGCCCCGGGCCACTATGATAGCGGTTGGGGAAAGCCTGGTTCCCCGACCGCTATACATACTGTTATTGGAAAGGGGCCAGGGAATATTGCAGGCCCCTTTCCAATAGATGGCAGCCCAGGGGAGGTGACTGAAAATAATAAATACATATTCTCACCTCTCATGGGCACAGCGTTCTCTCCGGCGCGCCTCCGTCATGTGACTGAAGCCTGTGATTAGGCCCCAGCGGTCACATGGGGCGCGGCCGCGTAATGACGTCAGTGCGCCCCCACGTGACCGCTGAGGCCCAATCACAGGCCTCAGCAGCGACGTCAGAAAAGGGCCTGAAGACGCTGAAGACAGCAGGATGGAGAGAGGATGCCAAGGAAAGGTAAGGCAAGGTGAGTATGAATGTTTGTTATTTTTAATCACTTCCCGTGGACCTCCGATTATTATACTCTGGGGTCTGAGGAGACCCCAAAGTATAATAATAGCACTGAAGCGGAGGGGGGGCTATTGGGCGCATATAATACTGGATGGGGGCCACTGTGGAGCTTATAATACTGGATGGGGTCCCCTGTAGAGTGCATATAATACTGGGTGGGGGCCACTGTAGAGAGCATATAATACTGGGTGGGGGCCACGGTGGAGCTTATATTACTGGGTGGGGGCCACTGTGGAGCTTATACTCCATACAGTGGCTCCTTCATTTTTTTTTAAATTACGCCGGGGCAGGTGAAAAAAACAAAAGAAAACCCCAAACTTTCTCTCCTGTCCCCAGTGTCTCCCAGCGTGGTTCGGTCCTGCAGTTCTGTTGTTTTCTTCCAGCTGAAGTTCCCCTGCACATGACTACCTGTGATGTCACCCCTGAGGCCAATCAGCGGCCTAAGGGAAGGGACCTGGGACGTCACAGCCAGTGAGGACTTCCGGCAAAAGAAGACAGCGGAGCTGCAGGACCGGACCGTGCTGGGAGGACACCGGAGCACCGGAGACAGGTGAATATGTTTAGTGTGGTTTTTTTTTGGGTTTTTTTTTGGGGGGGGGGGAGGAGTAGGGGGGATTCACCTCCCCCGGACTAATTATTAAAAAAGAAAAAAAATTATATTAAAGGAGTTGTCCAGGCATAATTTGTTATGGTTTATCCTCAGGATAGGCCATAGATACCTGATCTGTAGGGGGCTGACCACGGACCGATCAGCTGTATGGAGCCACTTCTGATGCCTGTCCTGTACACAGTACAGGGCGAGAAGCAGAAAGCTCTGTCCACTGTATATTAGCTGGGCTCCTTCACTATATCTCAGCACTTATTGAAGTCAGTAGGAGCTGAGCTGCAGTGAAGGTGCCGGGCTGCTATGCAGCGGATGGAGCTTTCTGCTTCCGGCCCTGGGTTGTGTACAGAACAGGCTCCGGAAGTGGCTCTGAACAGCTGATGGAGCCACGTGTCAGCCCCCTACCGATCAGGTACTTATGGCCTATCCTGAGCATAGGCCATATAAAAGATTAACCCTGTGTGAAAGATCCTCCGTGCGCCAACACCGCTGTGGCCACACCCTGAGTCCTCTTTCATATTAAAACCACACTCACCGCCAGTGAGTGCCGGGTTCACCAGATAAATACAAGACAAGCCTTCTAAATTTTATATATTTATTAACCCCTAAATGGGTCGGTATTAAAATCTAACATATACAGATCAGAACAGATATGCAGATATATGCAAGCATTAACAGTTACTAGTTACAAGATACAGTACAAATAAAATAAAAGGGATAAAGGTGAAATGATTACTTTACCACACATGTCCTTGATGTGGTTCTATAGTCCAACACTCACACATGGCATGTGTGAGTCACCAGTGGAGGCTTTTTAGCAGGTGGCATTAACTCCTAGCATGTGGCATCAGAACGATAATCCCGCCTGCATGCTCTTCACAGTCTCTCAGCATTAGTCCAATAGTCAATCACAAAAATCTCCTCATGGTCTGTCTGTAACAACTCTGTAGCATAATCCCAGCACGGTCTTCATAGCATGATCTCCATAGTGTAATCTCCTGCATAATCTCTCCCACAGACCTCTTACCTCATCTTTTATACCCTTTATGCCACCTCCCAGAATGAGGTCACCGGCGACAGTACGTCTGATGAGTTAATTCAATCAAATCCAGATCTTTTGTATGTAGATGAGACCAAAGTGAATTGATACACTGTTATCAGTCATATCTGATCAACAGCCCAGGCTTGAACAATGCACTATTGTTTGATCAGCCAGGGCTGTATAGGAATACAATGGAGCCCTAGTGTTCCAGCCTGGCCGCTACTGCCAATATGCACCTAGGCTTGTAGCTGCGCACAGTATGCAAGCAAGCAAGAAGGGATATCCTATACCCAGAGACCAAAATACAGCTGAGTTATGGCCATATTTAGGCAGAATCATCACACCTCCCCCTTTAGATGGGGCTTGCAGGAAGTAGGGGCCTACGCCCCTCTTCTGAAAGCACCTCCACCTCCAGCTCCTCAGGCTCTGGCCCCAAGGCTTTCTCACCTTCCCCCCGGGGTCCCAGCAGACTCGGGCCTTGTCCGACTCTAAGGGTGGTTGAGCGCCACGCGCCTTCAATATGTCCAGACTAGGGTCAGCTTGGACAGCCTCTCTGAACTCTTGGCTGGAGTGAGACACAAGAGAGGTGCAGGTTACATAGCTGC
This sequence comes from Leptodactylus fallax, assembly GCA_947044405.1. Taxonomy (NCBI): domain Eukaryota; kingdom Metazoa; phylum Chordata; class Amphibia; order Anura; family Leptodactylidae; genus Leptodactylus; species Leptodactylus fallax. The sequence continues at coordinate 71,820 of CAMRHE010001262.1, forward strand.
CGGCCCCTTCTGTCTCTCTAGTCTGACTAGGGACACTTCTAAGGCCCAGGCTCTGAGCCACGTACACTTGGCTACCTCCTGCCTGTTCTGGGTCCGCTTTCTGAGTACTGGCACCCTGTGGAGCCACACTCATGACCTCAGGCCCTTGGGGTACCATTCCAGAGGTCCCATCCTGGCAATCTCTGCTCTCCTGGCTACCCTTGGCCTGCTCTCTCAGGGTCTTCCCCACACTAGCCGCTAGTTGGGAGAGTTCTAGGGGGTTCTGCACCTCCCCCTTTGCTTCCACACCTACATCCTGTTTCTCCTGTACTTGGGTGGGTGATGGTGATACCTTGGGCAAATGACTGAGATCATGCTTCCCCAAAACATCCCCCCACAATACATTGACAGGTAATACATTGGACATACCCTCTTCTTGGATCACATCTCCAGTACCCCATGCCGTCTGCACTTGGGCCATGGGCGCTCCTGGAATAGAACTGGACAGAAGAGACGTGTATGTCTCATACCGGCCGGACTCCTCCGGCTTCAAGGGAGTGAGGCTAGTCATGGCGGTCACAGCACCGACTCCAGGTGGTGTAGGCAACGGTTCAAGGGTCGGAACGCCCTCCACCCTTGTAGCACTCTGGCTGCGGGCTAACACCGCACTACCAGCAGTCCGTCCCTCACCTGGATCGGCCATGAGATCCACATAGCCTACCTGACCATCTGGCACATGGTCAGCAGTTGGGTGCTCATCGGATACACTGGGCGAAATAGTAGAAGTCGCTTCCAGTGACTCAGAAGAGCTACCCTGTACACTTTCACAACAAGCATTGGCAATTACATTGACAGTACATTCATCAGCAATTGTTAATTCACCCCGGGCCTCAATGAGATTTATGGTAGACAGATTAACAAGCTGGGAGGGAAACGCCCCCGCAGATGTAGGTGTGTCTACAGACTTAGTCTCATTGGTTCCTAGCACCGGAGGAAACAAAGCATCACTAACATTTTTGCTGAGCTGGGTTGCAGGAAGTTCAGTTGCATCTTCCCTGCTCTCAGCTGAAGGCAACGCATTAGCATTTACATTAGCTGCCAGGGGAAGTATCTCAGAGGGGGGTTACGCGCCATCTCTGCAGATATGACAGACACATTATCAGCATTAATCATAGACAGTCTATCACAGTAAATTGGGGTGCTCCCCACCCCATATTGGGACATCATAGGTCCTAAATCACTTCCCAACAGTACATTAGCAGGCAAATCAGTCAATAGTCCCACAGTCCACATTCCTTTTCCTGCACCCCCATCCAGACACACAGATGGGCCACCTGCTGTGGCTTGAGAAGCAGGGAAGTTCTCAGGGTAGTTGGGGCACTCCTTCTTGAAATGTCCTGTCGGGTTACAGGCATGGCCCCAACGCACCTCCCCTTGGGGTTTGGGGAAGGTCACTAGGGCGCCCAGAGTTCTTGGGACAGGGGAGGGACCACCCGGGGCATAGTGTGTCTCACCCGACCTGACGACAGACGGCTGTGGTGAACTCCGGCCTGGCCTCTCGTTCCAACTTGAGGGTCTGTGCAGGGTTGTTGGAGTTTGCGCTTGCTGGGAGAGCTCCATCCTTTTGAGCTCAAGCTGAAACTCCCTCTCGGCCTGTCGCTCAGCAAACTGTCGTTCCCATTCTGCAGCTTTCCTCTCTCTCTCTGCCTGTCGCTCAGCAGCCTCCCTTTCTCTCTCTGCCTGTCGCTTAGCAGCCTGCCGTTCTTGTTCTTGTTCTACAGCTTCCAGAAAACGGTCCAACACCTGCAGGTATGTGTTTGGGTCACTGGTGCCTACTTTCTGTAGGGCCATTTGCCAGTATGAAACCGTTCCCATAGCAAGGCTGGGATTACAGGTCCCTCCTGGTGAAGTAATCCTTGGGACCGGGCTGCTTGCCGCACTTCCTGGCCTAGCCCCAAAGTCAGGACTCTGCTCGATTCTCTGCATGGCTGTGGCTGCCTCCATTTCAGCCATACGCTCAGGATCTCCAAAAGCCTGGTTCTGCAGTTCTTGAGCTCTGCTTCTGAGCCCACTAGCCATCCACTGGTATTTGCCAAATAAAAGATAGGATAGAATACAAAGAATAAGGGAGGGGACAGCACTGTATCAAACTTTCACTGTATCTTAATGCTTGCTTTAATACCGAGCTTGTCTTATAGGATTACCATAATCCCCAGCATGTGAGTGATATAGGTCACCAACACACACCGTTTATCCTAAGATCCCACCACGCTGCCACCAATGTGAAAGATCCTCCGTGCGCCAACACCGCTGTGGCCACACCCTGAGTCCTCTTTGTTATAAAAACCACACTCACCGCCAGTGAGTGCCGGGTTCACCAGATAAATACAAGACAAGCCTTCTAAATTTTATATATTTATTAACCCCTAAATGGGTCGGTATTAAAATCTAACATATACAGATCAGAACAGATATGCAGATATATGCAAGCATTAACAGTTACTAGTTACAAGATACAGTACAAATAAAATAAAAGGGATTAAAGGTGAAATAATTACTTTACCACATATGTCCTTGATGTGGTTCTATAGTCCAACACTCACACATGGCATGTGTGAGTCACCAGTGGAGGCTTTTTAGCAGGTGGCATTAACTCCTAGCATGTGGCATCAGAACGATAATCCCGCCTGCATGCTCTTCACAGTCTCTCAGCATTAGTCCAATAGTCAATCACAAAAATCTCCTCATGGTCTGTCTGTAACAACTCTGTAGCATAATCCCAGCACGGTCTTCATAGCATGATCTCCATAGTGTAATCTCCTGCATAATCTCTCCCACAGACCTCTTACCTCATCTTTTATACCCTTTATGCCACCTCCCAGAATGAGGTCACCGGCGACAGTATGTCTGATGAGTTAATTCAATCAAATCCAGATCTTTTGTATGTAGATGAGACCAAAGTGAATTGATACACTGTTATCAGTCATATCTGATCAACAGCCCAGGCTTGAACAATGCACTATTGTTTGATCAGCCAGGGCTGTATAGGAATACAATGGAGCCCTAGTGTTCCAGCCTGGCCGCTACTGCCAATATGCACCTAGGCTTGTAGCTGCGCACAGTATGCAAGCAAGCAAGAAGGGATATCCTATACCCAGAGACCAAAATACAGCTGAGCTATGGTCATATTTAGGCAGAATCATCACACCCTGGACAACCCCTTTAATATGCCCCACACAGTTTAATGTCCCCCCCACAGGATGTCAGCCCCCATCACTGCTCCCACACAATATAATGACCACATCACTGTTCCCCATACAGTATGGGGGACCAGTGAAGAGGCCACTATGTGGGGGGACCAGTGAAGTGACCATAGAAATATTTGGCCCAGACAACCCCTTAAAATAGGTTGTCCATAAACTGGAGCGACCACTGTGTCGGTCACCAGGGAGGTGTAAAAATAAGAAAATGTTTTAAAAAAAGCATACTCACTGTGAAGAATATCACCTCGCCCAGCCGCCTGGCATGCCTGCGATCAAACTTCTTTCTTAACCTCCCACTCACACACCGTGAGTAGACCGGGTCATAGCATAAAACGAAACGAGCGATATAAATTTTATATGTTTAATAACCCAAGTGGGTCGGTACGGATTAATATCATATATAGAAATATACAATATTAATACGATCAAGCATAAACATACAAGCAAAAGTGCGATGATACAATACAAAACGAAAAGGGAAATTAAAATATAGAAAGATACCTGAGCATAGCTCTGCTCTTAGCTGTCTCTCTTCCAGGCGTCACACAAAAGACTACCAAAAAACTCACTCTCACCTCAGTGTGAGACCCCCCCCCAGCTACACCCTTCACCTCCCCCTTAGCCAGCCCTCCCCCTCTCTCCTTTGCAGAATCCTCGGACAGATGGGTAAGCACAACATTCCAACAAGTGGGGTGTGAAAGATCCTCCGTGCGCCAACACCGATGTGGCCCCACCTGAGTCCTCTTTCATATAAAAACCACACTCACCGCCAGTGAATGTCGGGTTCACCAGATAAATACAAGACAAGCCTTCTAAATTTTGTATATTTATTAACCCCTAAATGGGTCGGTATTAAAATCTAACATATACAGATCAGAACAGATATGCAGACATATGCAAGCATTAACAGTTACTAGTTGCAAGATACAGTACAAATAAAATAAAAGGGATTAAAGGTGAAATGATTACTTTACCACACGTGTCCTTGATGTGGTTCTATAGTCCAACACTCACACATGGCATGTGTGAGTCACCAGTGGAGGCTTTTCAGCATGTGGCATTAAAACGATAATCCCGCCTGCATGCTCTCATAACAGTCTCTCACAGTCTCTTGTAGGCTCATCATCGTCAGCAGCAGCATTCCAACCTGCCTGCTCATAGTAGCATCTCAGTCAAAGTCTGTCTCAGTGGAAGTCTGTGATGGTCTCCTGCATAATCTCTTAGTGTTAGTCTCCTTACCTCATCTTTTATACCCTTTATGCCCCCTCCCAGAATGAGGTCACCGGCGACAGTACGTCTGATGAGTTAATTCAATCACGTTCAGACCCTTTGTATGTAGATGAGACAAAGTGAATTGATACCCTGTTATCAGTCATATCTGGTCAACAGCCCAGGCTTGAACAATGTACTATTGTTTGATCAGCCAGGGCTGTATAGGAATACAATGGAGCCCTATTGTTCCAGCCCAGACGCCACTGCCAATATGCACCTAGGCTTGTAGCCGCACACAGTATGCAAGCAAGGAAGAGGGGATATCCTATACCCAGAGACCAAAATATAGCTGAGTTATGGCCATATTTAGGCAGAATCATCACACCTCCCCCTTTAGATGGGGCTTGCAGGAAGTAGGGGCCTACGCCCCTCTTCTGAAAGCACCTCCGCCTCCAGCTCCTTAGGCTCTGGCCCCAAGGCTTTCTCACCTTCCCCCCGGGGTCCCAGCAGACTCGGGCCTTGTCAGACTCTAAGGGTGGTTGAGCGCCATGCGCTTTCAATATGTCCAGACTAGGGTCAGCTTGGACAGGCTCTCTGAACTCTTGACTGGAGTGAGACACAAGAGAGGTGCATGTTACATAGCTGCCGGCCCCTTCTGTCTCTCTAGTCTGACTAGGGACACTTCTAAGGCCCAGGCTCTGAGCCACGTACACTTGGCTACCTCCTGCCTGTTCTGGGTCCGCTTTCTGAGTACTGGCACCCTGTGGAGCCACACTCATGACCTCAGGCCCTTGGGGTACCATTCCAGAGATCCCATCCTGGCAATCTCTGCTCTCCTGGCTACCCTTGGCCTGCTCTCTCGGGGTCCTCCCCACACTAGCCGCTAGTTGGGAGAGTTCTAGGGGATTCTGCATCTCCCCCTCTGCTTCCAAACCTAAGGGCACCTCGGGTTCTGGCACAGGCATGTTTGGACCCTGTCCTCCTTCCCAGACGCCTTGCCCCTTTGGGCCTACGTCCTGTTCCTCCTGTACTTGGGTGGGTGATGGTGATACCTTGGGCAAATGACTGAAATCATGCTTCCCCAAACCATTCCCCCACAATACATTGACAGGTAATACATTGGACATACCCTCTTCTTGGATCACATCTCCAGTACCCCATGCCATCTGCACTTGGGCCTTGGGCACTCCTGGAATAGAACTGGACAGAAGAGATGTGTATGTCTCATACAGGCCGGACTCCTCCGGCTTCAAGGGAGTGAGGCTAGTCATGGCGGTCTCAGCACCGACTCCAGGTGGTGTAGGCAACGGTTCAAGGGTCGGAACGCCCTCCACCCTTGTAGCACTCTGGCTGCGGGCTAACACCGCACTACCAGCAGTCCGTCCCTCACCTGGATCGGCCATGAGATCCCCATAGCCTACCTGACCACCTGGCACATGGTCAGTAGTTGGGTGCTTATCGGATACACTGGGCGAAATAGTAGAAGTCGCTTCCAGTGACTCAGAAGAGCTACCCTGTACATTTTCACAACAAGCATTGGCAATTACATTGACAGTACCTTCATTAGCAATTGTTAATTCACACCGGGCCTCAATGAGATTTGTGGTAGACAGATTAACAAGCTGGGAGGGCAACGCCCCTGCAGATGTGGGTGTGTCTACAGACTTAGTCTCATTGGCTCCTAGCACCGGAGGAAACAAAGCATCACTAACATTTTTGCTGAGCTGGGTTGCAGGAAGTTCCGTTGCATCTTCCCTGCTCTCAGCTGAAGGCAACTCATTAGCAGGTACACTTACTGCCATGGGAAGTATCTCAGAGAGGGGGTTACGGGCCCTCTCTGCAGATATGACAGACACATTATCAGCATTAATCATAGACAGTCCATCACCGTAAATTGGGTTGCTCCCCACCACATATTGGGACATCGCAGGTCCCAAATCAGTTCCCAACAGTACATTATTAGGCAAATCAGTCAATAGTCCCACAGTCCGTATTCCCTTTCCTGCACCCACATCCAGATACACAGATGGGCCACCTGCTGTGGCTTGGGAAGCAGGGAAGTTCTCAGGGCGGTTGGGGCACTCCTTCTTGAAATGTCCTGTCGGGTTACAGGCATGGCCCCTCCGCACCTCCCCTTGGGGTTTGGGGAAGGTCACTAGGGTGCCCAGAGTTCTTGGGACAGGGGAGGGACCACCTGGGGCATAGCTTGTCTCACCCGACCTGACGACAGACGGCTGTGGTGAACTCCGGCCTGGCTTCTCCTTCCAACTGGAGGGTCTGTGCAGGGTTGTTGGAGTTTGCACATGGGCGGTTTGTGCCCGCTTGGAGATTTCCCGCCTTTTCAGCTCAAGCTGATACTCTCTCTCTGCCTGTCGCTCAGCAGCCTGCCGTTCTTGTTCTTGATCTACAGCTTCCAAAAAACGGCGCAACACCTGCAGGTATGTGTTAGGGTCACTGGTGCCTACTTGCTGTAGGGCCATTTGCCAGTATGAAACCGTTCCCCCCACAAGGCTGGGGTTAATGGTCCCTCCTGGTGAAGTAATGCTTGGGACCGGGCTGCTTGCTGCACTTCCTGGCCTAGCCCCAAAATCAGGACTCTGCTCGATTCTCTGCATGGCTGTGGCTGCCTCCATTTCAGCCATACGCTCAGGATCTCCAAAAGCCTGGTTCTGCAGTTCTGGGCTCTGCATCTGAGCCCACTAGCCATCCACTGGTATTTGCCAAATAAAAGATAGGATAGAATACAAAGAGTAAGGGAGGGGCAACAGCACTGTATCAAACTTTCACTGTATCTTAATGCTTGCTTTAATACCGAGCTTGTCTCATAGGATTACCATAATCCCCAGTATGTGAGTGATATAGGTCACCAACACACGCCATTTATCCTAAGATCCCACCACACTGCCACCAATGTGAAAGATCCTCCGTGCGCCAAACCGCTTTGGCCACCCCTGAGTCCTCTTTCATATAAAAACCACACTCACCGCCAGTGAGTGCCGGGTTCACCAGATAAATACAAGACAAGCCTTCTAAATTTTATATATTTATTAACCCCTAAATGGGTCGGTATTAAAATCTAACATATACAGATCAGAACAGATATGCAGACATATGCAAGCATTAACAGTTACTAGTTGCAAGATACAGTACAAATAAAATAAAAGGGATTAAAGGTGAAATGATTACTTTACCACACATGTCCTTGATGTGTTTCTATATTCCAACACTCACACATGGCATGTGTGAGTCACCAGTGGAGGCTTCTTGGCATGTGGCATTAACTCCTAGCATGTGGCATCAAAACGATAATCCCGCCTGCATGCTCTTCACAGTCTCTCAGCATTAGTCCAATAGTCAATCACAAAAAACTCCTCATGGTCTGTCTGTAACAACACTGTAGCATGATCCCAGCACAGTCTTCATAGCATGATCTCTTAGTGATAGTCTCCTGCATAATCTCCTCCCACAGACCTCTTACCTCATCTTTTATACCCTTTATGCCACCTCCCAGAATGAGGTCACTGGCGACAGTACGTCTGATGAGTTAATTCAATCACGTTCAGACCCTTTGTATGTAGATGAGACAAAGTGAATTGATACCCTGTTATCAGTCATATCTGATCAACAGCCCAGGCGTGAACAATGCACTATTGTTTGATCAGCCAGGGCTGTATAGGAATACAATGGAGCCCTATTGTTCCAGCCTAGATGCTACTGCCAATATGCACCTAGGCTTGTAGCTGCACACAGTATGCTAGCAAGGAAGAAGGGATATCCTATACCCAGAGACCAAAATATAGCTGAGTTATGGCCATATTTAGGCAGAATCATCACAACCCCCCACAATGACCTGTTGACGGTTGGCATTGGATGGCAACCCCTCCCTCCCCCACCAAGTATACAGATGAGCCAGCTGCCGTGGCTGGGGAAACAGGGAGGTTCTTAGAGCGGTTGGGGCACTCTGCCTTGAAATGTCCTGGCTTGTTACAGGCATGACACCGCTGGGCCTCTCCTTGGGACTTGGAGGAGGTACCCGGGGCGCCCAGAGTTCTTGGGACAGGGGAAGTAGAGGGGGCACCCGGGACAGAGTTTTTCTTACCCCACTTGGAGACCGCAGGCTGTGGTGAACTCCAGCTTTGCCCCTCCTTCCAGCTTGAGGGTCTCTGCAGTGTGGCTCCTCTCTTGGTCCCTTGCTCCCTGGTGGACACATAGTCGTCAGCAATCTCTGCAGCCTTGTCTGCTGTTTTGGGTTTCCAATCACACACGAACTGGCGGACCTCCAGAGGGCACACCTGGAGAAATTGTTCCATTATCATAAGATCCCCAATTCCCTCAAACGTGGTGACAGTAAGTCCTTTGATCCACTGCCAGAATGTAGCCTGTAAGTGGTGCAGAACATCCGCATAGCTCTCTGTGGGACTCCGCTGTATATTCCGGAACTTTTTGCGGTACACCTTCGGCGTGAGCCGGTATCTCCGGATCAGCGCCGCTTTGATGGTCTCATAGTCCGCGTCCTCTGGTAAGCTTGTGGAAACATCCAGGCCTTTTCCCTTCAGCCGGGGAGACAGGTAACGGGCCCATTCTGCCTGGGGAATATAATGCTGCTTACACACCCGCTCAAATCCCCGCAAGAACGAGTCCAAGTCCCCGTTACCTTCCAAGATTGGAAAGTCCTCGGAACGGATCTTTAGTGCTCGGGCTCCTGGAGTTGGTGCAGGGGAAGGTTGCGCCTGCTGGCAAAGTTCCAGCTTTTTAAGCTCAAGCTGATGCTCTCTCTCCGCCCGGCGCTCTGCAGCAGCAGCAGCTTGGTACTGGTGAATCACCTTCAGACGGGTGCTATAGTCACTGGCGTCTAACTGCTGTAAGGCCATTTGCAAGTATAAGTCCGTTACCCCTACAGAACTGGGGCTATTGGTCCCTCCAGGCACAGTTAACTCTGGGGTCAGGGCACCTGCTGAACCGTCTGGCATGGTGATGTTTTCTTGTGCCAGCCTCTCAGGACTTTGCTCCATTCTCTGCATAGCTGTGGCTGCCTCCATTTCAGCCATACGCTCAGGATCTCCAAAAGACTGGTTCTGCAGTACTTGAGCTCTGCTTCTGAGCCCACTAGCCATCCACTTCCCAGAGTCCAAGACATCCACTGGAAGCCGTTGCCAAATAAAAGATAGGACAGAAAAAAAGAAGAAGGGAGGGAACAGTACTGTACCAAACTTTCACCGTATTTTAAGCTTGATCTCATACCGCGCCCGTTCCATAGGATTGCCACAATCCTCAGTGTCTGCGTGATACCACACCCACACACTGTTATCCTAAGATCCCACAACGCTGCCACCACTGTGAAGAATATTGCCTCGCCCAGCCGCCTGGCACGCCTGTGTGATGATTCTGCCTAAATATGGCCATAACTGAGCTGTATTTTGGTCTCTGGGTATAGGATCTCCCTTCTTGCTTGCTTGCATACTGTGCGCAGCTATAAGGCTAGGTGCATATTGGCAGTAGCAGCCAGGCTGGAACAATAGGGCTCCATTGTATTCCTATACAGCCCCGGCTGATCAAACAATAGTGCATTGTTCAAGCCTGGGCTGTTGATCAGATATGACTGATAACAGTGTATCAATTCACTTTGTCTCAGCTCTATACAAAAGATCGGGAGTTGATTGAATTAACTCAACAGACGTACTGTCGCCGGTGACCTCATTCTGGCAGGTGGCATAAAGGGTATAAAAGATGAGGTAAGAGGTCTGTGGGAGGAGATTACACTATGGAGAGTATGCTATAGAGTTGATGCTACAGGATATCACAGACTTTGACTGAGATGCTACTATGAGCAGGCATGTTGGAATGCTGCTGCTGACGATGATGAGCCTACAAGAGACTGTGAGAGACTGTAAAGAGCATGCAGGCTGGATTATTGTACTGTGATGCCACATGCTAGGAGTTAATGCCACATGCCAAGAAGCCTCCACTGGTGACTCACACATGCCATGTGTGAGTGTTGGACTATAGAAGCACATCAAGGACATGTGTGGTAAAGTAATCATTTCACCTTTATCCCTTTTATTTTATTTGTACTGTATCTTGTAACTAGTAACTGTTAATGCTTGCATATATCTGCATATCTGTTCTGATCTGTATATGTTAGATTTTAATACCGACCCATTTAGGGGTTAAAAAATATATACAATTTAGAAGGCTTGTCTTGTATTTATCTGGTGAACCTGGCACTCACTGGCGGTGAGTGTGGTTTTCATATGAAAGAGGACTCAGGGTGTGGCCACAGCGGTGTTGGCGCACGGAGGATCTTTCACAATAGGCCATCAATATTACATTTGTGATGATACAACAGCCAGGACCTCTGCAGATCAGCTTTTCCAAAACAGTGCGGCTACTGGTAAAGGTAACAATTCTTGGAGCCACGCTGCTTACTTCCCATACAAGGTGTAGCAGTAGGTTTAGGTAGTGCAGTGGTGCACATGGTATAGTGGTTGAGCAGCGTGGCTCCCAACATGTTATTACCTTTAGCCGCCCTGTCTCGGTACCGCTGATCTGCAGGGGTCCTGATGGTGGGCTCCTAGAAACAATTCCACTGGTGAGCCCTAGACATCCCAGACCGACACTGCATTTAGGGGTTAATAAATATATAAAATTTAGAAAGCTTGTCTTGTATTTATCTTGTGGACCCAACACTCACTGGAGGTGAGTGTGGTTTTTTTATGAAAGAAGACTCAGGTGTGGGCCAAAGCGATGTTGGCGCACTAAGGATCTTTCACACCTAGTAAGCCAGCCACTGTGCCTCTTTCTGGGCCAGGGTAGAACCTCATGAGCCAGCCACTGTGCCTCTTTCTGGGGCAGGATAGAGCCCCGTAAGCCAGCCACTGTGCCTCTTTCTGGGCTAGGGTAGAGCCTCGTAAGCCAGCCACTGTGCTTCATTCTGGGACAGGGTAGAGCCCCGTAAACCAGCCGCTGTGCCTCTTTCTGTGCCAGGGTAGAGCCTCGTGAGCCAGCCACTGTGCCTCTTTCTGGGCCAGGGTAGAGCCCCGTGAGCCCGCCGCTGTGCCTCAGGACATTTTTTCGGCCATGGTGTAGCCCCATGAGCCAGCCTCTTTACCCCTGTCTGGGCCAGGGTAGAGCTCTATTAGTCAGGTGATGCGCATTATTCTGGGCCAGGGTAGAGTCTCGTGAGTCAGCCACTGTGCCTGTTCCTGGGCCAGGGTAGAGCCCCGTAAGCCAGCTGCTGTGCCTTCCTCTTTGCCAGGGCAGAGCACCATAAGCCAACCGCTAAACCTCTTTCTGGGCTAGGGTAGAGCCTCGTGAGCCAGCCACTGTGCCTCTTTCTGGGCCAGGGTAGAGCCCCATAAGCCAGCCGCTGTGCCGCTTTCCAGGCCAGGGTAGCACCTTGTGAGCCAGACACTGTGCCTCTTTCTAGGCCATGGTTTTAGCCCTAAGAGCCAGCCACTTTGCCCTTGTCTAGACTAGGGTAGAGATCCATTAGCCAGGAGATGCGCATTATTCTGGGCCAGGGTACAGCCTCGTGAGCCAGCCACTGTGCCTCTTTCTGGGCCACAGTAGAGCTCCGTAAGCCAGCCGCTGTGCCTCTTTCTGTGCTAGGATATAGCCTCGCAAGCCAGCCTCTGTGCCTCTTCTTGGGTCAGGGAAGAGCCCCATAATCCAGCTGCTGTGCCTCTATCTGTGTCAGGCCAGAGCACCATAAGCCAGCCGCTGTGCCTCTTTCTGGGACAGGGTAGAACTTCATGAGTCAGCCACTGTGCCTCTTTCTGGGCCAGGGTAGAGCCCCGTAAGCCAGCCGCTGTGCCTCTTTCTGGGACAGGGTAGAACTTCATGAGTCAGCCACTGTGCCTCTTTCTGGGCCAGAGTAGAACCTCATGAGCCAGCCACTGTGCCTCTTTCTGGGCCAGGGTAGAGCCTCGTGAGTCAGCCACTGTGCCTCTTTCTGGGCCAGGGTAGAGCCCCGTAAGCCAGCGGCTTTGCCACTTTCTGGGCTTAGGTAGAGCCTCGTGAGCCAGCCGCTGTGCCTCTTTCTGGGCCAAGGTAGAGCCCCGTGAGTCAGCCGCTGTGCCTTAGGACATTTTAGGTAATGGTGTAGCCCCAAGAGCCAGCCACTTTGCCCCTGTCTGGGCTAGGGTAGAGATTCATAAGCCAACCGCTAGGCCTCTTTGTGGGCCAGGGTAGAGCCTCGTGACCCAGCCAATGTGCCTCTTTCTGGGCCAGGGTAGAGCCCCGTAAGCCAGCCGCTGTGCCTCTTTCTGGGCCAGGGTAGAGCCTCGTGAGCCAGCCACTGTGTATCTTTCTGGGCCAGGGTAGAGCCCCGTGAGCCAGCCACTGTACCTCAGGACATTTTAGGCCATGGTGTAGCCCCATGAGCCAGCTACTGTGCCCCTGTCTGGTCTAGGGTAGAGCCCCATTAGCCAGCCGATGCGCATCTTTCTGGGCCAGGGGAGAGCCTCGTGAGCCAGCCACTGTGCCTCTTTGTGGGCCAGGGTAAAGTCCCGTAAGCCAGCCACTGTGCCTCTTTCTGGGCCAGGGTAGAGCCCCGTGAGCCAGCCGCTGTGCCTCTTTCTGTGCCAGGATAGAGCACTCGTGAGCCAGCCACTGTGCCTCTTTCTGGGCCAGGATAGAGCCCCGTGAGCCAGCCGCTGTGCCTCAGGACATTTTAGGCCATGGTGTAGCCCCATGAGCCAGCCACTTTACCCCTGTCTGGGCTAGGGTAGAGCTCTATTAGCCAGGCGATGCGCATTATTCTGGGCCAGGGTAGAGTCTCTTGTGTCAGCCACTGTGCCTGTTCCTGGGCCAGGGTAGAGCCCCGTAAGCCAGCCGCTGTGCCTTTTTCTTTGCCAGGGCATAGCCCCATAAACCAACCGCTAGACCTCTTTCTGGGCTAGGGTAGAGCCTCGTGAGCCAGCCTCTGTGCCTCTTTCTGGGCCAGGGTAGAGCCCCGTAAGCCAGCCGCTGTGCCTCTTTGCAGGCCAGGGTAGAGTCTCGTGAGTCAGCCACTGTGCATCTTTCTGGGCCAGGGTAGAGCCCCGTGAGCCAGCCGCTGTGCCTCTTTCTGTGCTAGGATAGAGACTCGCAAGACAGCCACTGTGCCTCTTTCTGGGCCAGGGTAGAGCCCCGTAATCCAGCCGCTGTGCCTCTTTCTGGGCCAGGGTAGAGCCTCATAAGCCAGCCACTGTGCCTCTTTCTGGGCTAGGGTAGAGCCTCGCAAGCCAGCCACTGTGCCTCTTCTTGGGTCAGGGTAGAGCCCCGTAATCCAGCCGCTGTGCCTCTATCTGTGCCAGGGCAGAGCACCATAAGCCAGCCGCTGGGCCTCTTTCTGGGCCAGGGTAGAGCCTCGTGAGCCAGCCACTGTGCCTCTTTCTGGGCCAGGGTAGAGCCCCGTGAGCCAGCCGCTGTGCCTCAGGACATTTTTGGCCATGGTGTAGACCCATGAGCCAGCCACTTTGCCCCTGTCTGGGCTAGGGTAGGGCTCCATTAGCCAGGTGATGCGTATTATTCTGGGCCAGGGTAGAGCCTCGTGAGCCAGCCACTGTGCCTGTGCCTTGGCCAGGGTAGAGCCCCGTAAGCCAGCTGCTGTGCCTCTTCAGAATCATCACACTGGGCCAGAGTAGAACTTCATGAGCCAGCCACTGTGCCTCTTTCTGGGCCAGGGTAGAGCCTCGTTAGCCAGCCATTGTGCCTCTTTCTGGGCCAGGGTAGAGCCCCGTAAGCCAGCCGCTGTGCCACTTTCTGGGCCAGGGTAGAGCCTCGTGAGCCAGCCGCTGTGCCTCTTTCTGGGCCAGGATAGAGCCCCGTGAGCAAGCCGCTGTGCCTTAGGACATTTTAGGCCATGGTGTAGTCCGAATAGCCAGCCGCTAGGCCTCTTTCTGGGCCAGGGTGGAGCCTCGTGAGCCATCCACTGTGCATCTTTCTGGGCCAGGGTAGAGCCTCGTGAGCCAGCCACTATGTCTCTTTCTGGGCCAGGGTAGAGCCCCGTGAGCCAGCCGCTGTGCTTCAGGACATTTTAGGCCATGGTGTAGCTCCATGAGCCAGCCACTGTGTCCCTGCCTGGGCTAGGGTAGAGCCTCGTGAGCCAGCCACTGTGCCTCTTTCTGGGCCAGGGTAGGTCTCCGTAAGCCAGCCGCTGTGCCTCTTTCTGGGCCAGGGTAGAGCCCCGTGAGCCAGCCGCTGTGCCTCAGACATTTTAGGCCATGGTGCAGCTCCATGAGCCAGCCACTGTGCCCCTGTCTGGGCTAGGGTAAAGCCCCATTAGCCAGCCGATGCGCATCTTTCTGGGTCAGGGTAGAGCCTCTTGAGCCAGCCACTGTGCTTCTTCCTGGGCCAGGGTACAACCCCGTAGGTCAGCCGCTGTGCCTCTTTCTGGGCCAGGGTAGAGCCTCGTGAGCCAGCCACTGTGCCTCTTTCTGGGCCAGGGTAGAACCCCGTGAGCCAGCCGCTGTGCCTCAGACATTTTAGGCCATGGTGTAGCCCGATTAGCCAGCCACTTTGCCCCTGTCTGGGCTAGGGTAGAGCTCTATTAGTCAGGTGATGCGCATTATTCTGGGCCAAGGTAGAGTCTCGTGAGTCAACCACTGTGCCTGTTCCTGGGCCAGGGTAGAGCCCCGTAAGCCAGCCGTTGTGCCTCTTTCCAGGCCAGGGTAGAGCCTCGTGAGCCAGCCACTGTGCCTCTTTGTGGGCCACGGTAGACCCCGTAAGCCAGCCGCTGTGCCTCCTTCTGGGCCAGGGTAGAGCCTCTGGAGCCAGCCCCTGTGCATCTTTGTGGGCCAGGGTAAAGTCCCATAAGCCAGCCACTGTGCCTCATTCTGGGCCAGGGTAGAGCACCGTAAGCCAGCCGCTGTGCCTCTTTCTGGGCAAGGGTAGAGCCTCGTGAGCCAGCCACTGTGCCTCTTTCTGGGCCAGGGTAGAGCCCCGTGAGCCAGCTGCTGTGAATTTTTCTGTGACAGTGCAGTGCCCCATAAGTGCAAGGGCAGAGCACCATAAGCCAGCCGCTAGGCCTCTTTCTCGGCCAGGGTAGAGCCTCGTCAGCCAGCCACTGTGCCTCTTTCTGGGCCAGGGTAGAGCCCTGTAACCCAGCCACTGTGCCTTTTTCTGAGTCAGGGTAGAGCCCCGTGAGCCAGCCGCTGTGCCTCAGGACATTTTAGGCCATGGTGTAGCCCCATGAGCCAGCCACATTACCCCTGTCTGGGCTAGGGTAGTGCTCTATTAGTCAGGTGATGCGCATTATTCTGGGCCAGGGTAGAGTCTCGTGAGTCAGCCAATGTGCCTGTTCCTGGGCCAGGGTAGAGACCCGTAAGCCAGCCGCTGTGCCTTTTTCTTTGCCAGGGTAGAGCCTCGTGAGCCAGCCACTGTGCCTCTTTCTGGGCCAGGGTAGAGCCCCGTAAGCCAGCCGCTGTGCCTCTTTCCAGGCCAGGGTAGAGCCTTGTGAGCCAGCCACTGTGCCTCTTTCTGGGCCAGGGTAGAGCCCCGTGAGCCAGCCGCTGTGCCTCTTTCTGTGCCAGGATAGAGACTCGCAAGCCAGCCGCTGTGCCTTTTTCTGTGCCAGGGTAGAGCATCGTGAGCCAGCCACTGTGCCTCTTTCTGTGCCAGGGTAGAGCCCCGTGAGCCAGCCGCTGTGCCTCAGGACATTTTAGGCCATGGTGTAGCCCCATGAGCCAGCCACTTTGCCCTTGTCTGGGCTAGGGTAGAGATCCATTAGCCAGGAAATGCCTATTATTCTGGGCCATGGTAGAGCCTCGTGAACCAGCCACTGTGCCTCTTTTTGGGCTAGGGTAGAGCGCCATTAGCCAGGTGATGCGCATTATTCTGGGCCAGGGTAGAGCCTCGTGAGCCAGACACTGTGCCTCTTTCTGGGCCAGGGTACAGCCCCGTAAGCCAGCCGCTGTGCCTCTTTCTGGGCCAGGGTAGAACCTCATGAGTCAGCCACTGTGCCTCTTTCTGGGCCAAGGTAGAACTTCATGAGCCAGCCACTGTGCCTCTTTCTGGGCCAGGGTAGAGCCCCGTAAGCCAGCCGCTGTGCCTCTTTCTGGGCCAGGGTAGAGCCCCGTGAGCCAGCCGCTGTGCCTTAAGACATTTTAGGCCATGGTGTAGCCCCAAGAGCCAGCCTCTTTGCCCTTGTCTGGGCTAGGGTAGAGATCCATTAGCCAGGAGATGCGCATTATTCTGGGCCAAGGTAGAGCCTCGTGAGCCAGCCACTGTGCCTCTTTCTGGGCCAGGGTAGAGCTCCGTAAGCCAGCCGCTGTGCCTCTTTCTGTGCTAGGATAGAGCCTCGTAATCCAGCCGCTGTGCCTCTATCTGTGCCAGGGCAGAGCACCATTAGCCAGCTGCTAGGCTTCTTTCTGGGCCAGGGTAGATCCCCGTAAGCCAGCCGCTGTGCCTCTTTCTGGGCCAGGGTAGAGCCCCGTAAGCCAGCCGCTGTGCCTCTTTCTGGGCTAGGTTAGAGCCTCGTGAGCCAGCCGCTGTGCCTCTTTCTGGGCCAGGGTAGAGCCTCGTGAGCCAGCCACTGTGCCTCTTCCTGGGCCAGGGTAGAACTTCATGAGCCAGCCACTGTGCCTCTTTCTGGGCCAGGGTAGAGCCCCGTGAGCCAGCCACTGTGCCTCAGGACATTTTAGGCCATGGTGTAGCTCCATTAGCCAGCCACTGTGCCCATGTCTGGGCTAGGGTAAAGCCCCATTAGATAGCCGATGCGCATCTTTCTGGGCCAGGGTAGAGCCTCGTGAGCCAGCCACTGTGCCTCTTCCTGGGCCTCGGTAGACCCCTGTAAGCCAGCCGCTGTGCCTCTTTCTGGGCCAGGGTAGAGCCTCGTGAGCCAGCCACTGTGCCTCTTTCTGGGCCAGGGTAGAGCCCCGTGAGCCAGCCGCTGTGCCTCAGGACATTTTAGGCCATGGTGTAGCCCCAAGAGCCAGCCACTTTACCCCTGTCTGGGCTAGGGTAGAGATCCAAAAGCCAGCCGCTAGGCCTCTTTCTGGGCCAGGGTAGAGCCTCGTGAGCCAGCCACTGTGCCTCTTCCTGGGCCTCGGTAGAGCCCTGTAAGCCAGCCGCTGTGCCTCTTTCTGGCCAGGGTAGAGCCTCGTGAGCCAGCCACTGTGCCTCTTTCTGGGCCAGGGTAGAGCCCCGTGAGCCAGCCACTGTGCTTCAGGACATTTTAGGCCATGGTGTAGCCTCGTGAGCCAGCCACTGTGCCTCTTTCTGGGCCAGGGTAGAGCCCCGTAAGCCAGCCGCTGTGCCTCTTTCTGGGCCAGGGTAGAGCCTCGTGAGCCAGACACTGTGCCTCTTTCTGGGCCAGGGTAGAGCCCCGTGAGCCAGCCGCTGTGCCTCAGGACATTTTAGGCCATGGTGTAGCTCCATGAGCCAGCCACTGTGCCCATGTCTGGTCTAGGGTAGAGCCCCATTAGCCAGCCGATGCGCATCTTTCTGGGCCAGGGGAGAGCCTCGTGAGCCAGCCACTGTGCCTCTTTGTGGGCCAGGGTAAAGTCCCGTAAGCCAGCCACTGTGCCTCTTTCTGGGCCAGGGTAGAGCCCCATAAGCCAGCCACTGTGCCTTTTTCTGGGCCAGGGTAGAGCCTCGTGAGCCAGTCACTGTGCCTCTTTCTAGGCCAGGGTAGAGCCCCGTGAGCCAGCCGCTGTGCCTCTTTCTGTGCTAGGATAGAGACTCGCATGCCAGCCACTGTGCCTCTTTCTGGGCCAGGATACAGCCCCGTGAGCCAGCCGCTGTGCCTCAGGACATTTTAGGCCATGGTGTAGCCCCATGATCCAGCCACTTTACCCCTGTCTGGGCTAGGGTAGAGCTCTATTAGTCAGGTGATGCGCATTATTCTGGGCCAGGGTAGAGTCTCGTGTGTCAGCCACTGTGCCTGTTCCTGGGCCAGGGTAGAGCCCCGTAAGCCAGCCGCTGTGCCTTTTTCTTTGCCAGGGCATAGCCCCATAAACCAACCGCTAGACCTCTTTCTGGGCCAGGGTAGAGCCCCGTAAGCCAGCCGCTGTGCCTCTTTGCAGGTCAGAGTAGAGCCTCGTGAGTCAGCCACTGTGCATCTTTCTGGGCCAGGGTAGAGCCCCGTGAGCCAGCCGCTGTGCCTCTTTCTGTGCTAGGATAGAGACTCGCAAGGCAGCCACTGTGCCTCTTTCTCGGCCAGGGTAGAGCCTCGTAATCCAGCCGCTGTGCCTCTTTCTGGGCCAGGGTACAGCCTCATAAGCCAGCCACTGTGCCTCTTTCTGGGCTAGGGTAGAGCCTCGCAAGCCAGCCACTGTGCCTCTTCTTGGGTCAGGGTAGAGCCCCGTAATCCAGCCGCTGTGCCTCTATCTGTGCCAGGGCAGAGCACCATAAGCCAGCCGCTAGGCGTCTTTCTGGGCCAGGGTAGAGCCTCGTGAGCCAGCCACTGTGCCTCTTTCTGGGCCAGGGTAGAGCCCCGTGAGCCAGCCGCTGTGCCTCAGGACATTTTAGGCCATGGTGTAGACCCATGAGCCAGCCACTTTGCCCCTGTCTGGGCTAGGGTAGGGCTCCATTAGCCAGGTGATGCGTATTATTCTGGGCCAGGGTAGAGCCTCGTGAGCCAGCCACTGTGCCTGTGCCTTGGCCATGGTAGAGCCCCGTAAGCCAGCTGCTGTGCCTCTTCAGAATCATCACACTGGGCCAGAGTAGAACTTCATGAGCCAGCCACTGTGCCTCTTTCTGAGCCAGGGTAGAGCCTCGTTAGCCAGCCATTGTGCCTCTTTCTGGGCCAGGGTAGAGCCCCGTAAGCCAGCCGCTGTGCGACTTTCTGGGCCAGAGTAAAGCCTCGTGAGCCAGCTGCTGTGCCTCTTTCTGGGCCAGGATAGAGCCCCGTGAGCAAGCCGCTGTGCCTTAGGACATTTTAGGCCATGGTGTAGCCCGAATAGCCAGCCGCTAGGCCTCTTTCTGGGCCAGGGAGGAGCCTCGTGAGCCATCCACTGTGCATCTTTCTGCGCCAGGGTAGAGCCTCGTGAGCCAGCCACTATGTCTCTTTCTGGGCCAGGGTAGAGCCCCGTGAGCCAGCCGCTGTGCCTCAGGACATTTTAGGCCATGGTGTAGCTCCATGAGCCAGCCACTGTGCCCCTGCCTGGGCTAGGGTAGAGCCTCGTGAGCCAGCCACTGTGCCTCTTTCTGGGCCAGGGTAGGTCTCCGTAAGCCAGTCGCTGTGCCTCTTTCTGGGCCAGGGTAGAGCCCCGTGAGCCAGCCGCTGTGCCTCACACATTTTAGGCCATGGTGCAGCTCCATGAGCCAGCCACTGTGCCCCTGTCTGGGCTAGGGTAAAGCCCCATTAGCCAGCCGATGCGCATCTTTCTGGGTCAGGGTAGAGCCTCTTGAGCCAGCCACTGTGCTTCTTCCTGGCCCAGGGTACAACCCCGTAGGTCAGCCGCTGTGCCTCTTTCTGGGCCAGGGTAGAGCCTCGTGAGCCAGCCATTGTGCCTCTTTCTGGGCCAGGGTAGAACCCCGTGAGCCAGCCGCTGTGCCTCAGACATTTTAGGCCATGGTGTAGCCCATTAGCCAGCCACTTTGCCCCTGTCTGGGCTAGGGTAGAGCTCTATTAGTCAGGTGATGCGCATTATTCTGGGCCAAGGTAGAGTCTCGTGAGTCAACCACTGTGCCTGTTCCTGGGCCAGGGTAGAGCCCCGTAAGCCAGCCGTTGTGCCTCTTTCCAGGCCAGGGTAGAGCCTCGTGAGCCAGCCACTGTGCCTCTTTGTCGGCCACGGTAGACCCCGTAAGCCAGCCGCTGTGCCTCCTTCTGGGCCAGGGTAGAGCCTCTGGAGCCAGCCCCTGTGTGTCTTTGTGGGCCAGGGTAAAGTCCCATAAGCCAGCCACTGTGCCTCATTCTGGGCCAGGGTAGAGCACCGTAAGCCAGCCGCTGTGCCTCTTTCTGGGCCAGGGTAGAGCCCCGTGAGCCAGCTGCTGTGAATTTTTCTGTGACAGTGCAGTGCCCCATAAGTGCAAGGGCAGAACACCATAAGCCAGCCGCTAGGCCTCTTTCTCGGCCAGGGTAGAGCCTCGTCAGCCAGCCACTGTGCCTCTTTCTGGGCCAGGGTAGAGCCCTGTAACCCAGACACTGTGCCTTTTTCTGAGTCAGGGGAGAGCCCCGTGAGCCAGCCGCTGTGCCTCAGGACATTTTAGGCCATGGTGTAGCCCCATGAGCCAGCCACATTACCCCTGTCTGGGCTAGGGTAGTGCTCTATTAGTCAGGTGATGCGCATTATTCTGGGCCAGGGTAGAGTCTCGTGAGTCAGCCAATGTGCCTGTTCCTGGGCCAGGGTAGAGACCCGTAAGCCAGCCGCTGTGCCTTTTTCTTTGCCAGGGTAGAGCCTCGTGAGCCAGCCACTGTGCCTCTTTCTGGGCCAGGGTAGAGCCCCGTAAGCCAGCCGCTGTGCCTCTTTCCAGGCCAGGGTAGAGCCTTGTGAGCCAGCCACTCTGCCTCTTTCTGGGCCAGGGTAGAGCCCCGTGAGCCAGCCGCTGTGCCTCTTTCTGTGCTATGATAGAGACTCGCAAGCCAGCCGCTGTGCCTTTTTCTGTGCCAGGGTACAGCATCGTGAGCCAGCCACTGTGCCTCTTTCTGTGCCAGGGTAGAGCCCCGTGAGCTAGCCGCTGTGCCTCAGGACATTTTAGGCCATGGTGTAGCCCGATGAGCCAGCCACTTTGCCCTTGTCTGGACTAGGGTAGAGATCCATTAGCCAGGAAATGCCTATTATTCTGGGCCATGGTAGAGCCTCGTGAACCAGCCACTGTGCCTCTTTTTGGGCTAGGGTAGAGCGCCATTAGCCAGGTGATGCGCATTGTTCTGGGCCAGGGTAGAGCCTCGTGAGCCAGACACTGTGCCTCTTTCTGGGCCAGGGTACAGCCCCGTAAGCCAGCCGCTGTGCCTCTTTCTGGGCCAGGGTAGAACCTCATGAGTCAGCCACTGTGCCTCTTTCTGGGCCAAGGTAGAACTTCATGAGCCAGCCACTGTGCCTCTTTCTGGGCCAGGGTAGAGCCCCGTAAGCCAGCCGCTGTGCCTCTTTCTGGGCCAGGGTAGAGCCCCGTGAGCCAGCCGCTGTGCCTTAAGACATTTTAGGCCATGGTGTAGCCCCAAGAGCCAGCCTCTTTGCCCTTGTCTGGGCTAGGGTAGAGATCCATTAGCCAGGAGATGCGCATTATTCTGGGCCAAGGTAGAGCCTCGTGAGCCAGCCACTGTGCCTCTTTCTGGGCCAGGGTAGAGCTCCGTAAGCCAGCCGCTGTGCCTCTTTCTGTGCTAGGATAGAGCCTCGTAATCCAGCCGCTGTGCCTCTATCTGTGCCAGGGCAGAGCACCATTAGCCAGCTGCTAGGCTTCTTTCTGGGCCAGGGTAGATCCCCGTAAGCCAGCCGCTGTGCCTCTTTCTGGGCCAGGGTAGAGCCTCGTGAGCCAGCCACTGTGCCTCTTTCTGGGCCAGGGTAGAGCCCCGTGAGCCAGCCGCTGTGCCTCAGGACATTTTAGGCCATGGTGTAGCCCCAAGAGCCAGCCACTTTGCCCCTGTCTGGGCTAGGGTAGAGATCCATAAGCCAGCCGCTAGGCCTCTTTCTGGGCCAGGGTAGAGCCTCGTGAGCCAGCCACTGTGCCTCTTTATGGGCCAGGGTAGAGCCCCGTAAGCCAGCCGCTGTGCCTCTTTCTGGTCCAGGGTAAAGCCTCGTGAGACAGCCACTGTGCCTCTTTCTGGGCCAGGGTAGAGCCCCGTGAGCCAGCCGCTGTGCCTCAGGACATTTTAGGCCATGGTGTAGCCCCATGAGCCAGCCACTGTGCCTCTTTCTGGGCCAGGGTAGAGCCCCGTAAGCCAGCCGCTGTGCCTCTTTCTGGGCTAGGTTAGAGCCTCGTGAGCCAGCCGCTGTGCCTCTTTCTGGGCCAGGGTAGAGCCTCGTGAGACAGCCACTGTGCCTCTTCCTGGGCCAGGGTAGAACTTCATGAGCCAGCCACTGTGCCTCTTTCTGGGCCAGGGTAGAGCCCCGTGAGCCAGCCACTGTGCCTCAGGACATTTTAGGCCATGGTGTAGCTCCATTAGCCAGCCACTGTGCCCATGTCTGGGCTAGGGTAAAGCCCCATTAGATAGCCGATGCGCATCTTTCTGGGCCAGGGTAGAGCCTCGTGAGCCAGCCACTGTGCCTCTTCCTGGGCCTCGGTAGACCCCTGTAAGCCAGCCGCTGTGCCTCTTTCTGGGCCAGGGTAGAGCCTCGTGAGCCAGCCACTGTGCCTCTTTCTGGGCCAGGGTAGAGCCCCGTGAGCCAGCCGCTGTGCCTCAGGACATTTTAGGCCATGGTGTAGCCCCAAGAGCCAGCCACTTTACCCCTGTCTGGGCTAGGGTAGAGATCCAAAAGCCAGCCGCTAGGCCTCTTTCTGGGCCAGGGTAGAGCCTCGTGAGCCAGCCACTGTGCCTCTTCCTGGGCCTCGGTAGAGCCCTGTAAGCCAGCCGCTGTGCCTCTTTCTGGGCCAGGGTAGAGCCTCGTGAGCCAGCCACTGTGCCTCTTTCTGGGCCAGGGTAGAGCCCCGTGAGCCAGCCACTGTGCTTCAGGACATTTTAGGCCATGGTGTAGCCTCGTGAGCCAGCCACTGTGCCTCTTTCTGGGCCAGGGTAGAGCCCCGTAAGCCAGCCGCTGTGCCTCTTTCTGGGCCAGGGTAGAGCCTCGTGAGCCAGACACTGTGCCTCTTTCTGGGCCAGGGTAGAGCCCCGTGAGCCAGCCGCTGTGCCTCAGGACATTTTAGGCCATGGTGAGCCCATGAGCCAGCCACTGGCCCATGCTGCTCTAGGGAGAGCCCCATAGCAGCGTGCGCATCTTTCTGGGCCAGGGGAGAGCCCGTGAGCCAGCCACTGTGCCTCTTTGTGGGCCAGGGTAAAGTCCCGTAAGCCAGCCACTGTGCCTCTTCTGGGCCAGGGAGAGCCCATAAGCCAGCCACTGTGCCTTTCTGGGCCAGGGAGAGCCCGGAGCCAGCACTGTGCCTCTCAGGCCAGGGAGAGCCCCGTGAGCCAGCCGCGGCCTCTTTCTGTGCTAGGATAGAGACGCAGCCAGCCACTGGCCTCTTTCTGGGCCAGGACAGCCCCGTGAGCCAGCCGCTGTGCCTCAGGACATTTTAGGCCATGGTGAGCCCCATGACCAGCCACTTACCCCTGCTGGGCTAGGGTAGAGCCTATTAGTCAGGTGATGCGCATATTCTGGGCCAGGGTAGAGTCCGTGTGTCAGCCACTGTGCCTGTTCCTGGGCCAGGGTAGAGCCCCGTAAGCCAGCCGCTGTGCCTTTTCTTGCCAGGGCATAGCCCCATAAACCAACCGCTAGACCTCTTTCTGGGCCAGGGTAGAGCCCCGAAGCCAGCCGCTGTGCCTCTTTGCAGGTCAGAGTAGAGCCTCGTGAGCAGCCACTGTGCATCTTTCTGGGCCAGGGTAGAGCCCCGTGAGCCAGCCGCTGTGCCTCTTTCTGTGCTAGGATAGAGACCGCAAGACAGCCACTGTGCCTCTTTCTCGGCCAGGGAGAGCCTCGTAATCCAGCCGCTGTGCCTCTTTCTGGGCCAGGGTACAGCCTCATAAGCCAGCCACTGTGCCTCTTTCTGGGCTAGGGTAGAGCCTCGCAAGCCAGCCACTGTGCCTCTTCTTGGGTCAGGGTAGAGCCCCGTAATCCAGCCGCTGTGCCTCTATCTGTGCCAGGGCAGAGCACCATAAGCCAGCCGCTGGGCGTCTTTCTGGGCCAGGGTAGAGCCTCGTGAGCCAGCCACTGTGCCTCTTTCTGGGCCAGGGTAGAGCCCCGTGAGCCAGCCGCTGTGCCTCAGGACATTTTAGGCCATGGTGTAGACCCATGAGCCAGCCACTTTGCCCCTGTCTGGGCTAGGGTAGGGCTCCATTAGCCAGGTGATGCGTATTATTCTGGGCCAGGGTAGAGCCTCGTGAGCCAGCCACTGTGCCTGTGCCTTGGCCATGGTAGAGCCCCGTAAGCCAGCTGCTGTGCCTCTTCAGAATCATCACACTGGGCCAGAGTAGAACTTCATGAGCCAGCCACTGTGCCTCTTTCTGAGCCAGGGTAGAGCCTCGTTAGCCAGCCATTGTGCCTCTTTCTGGGCCAGGGTAGAGCCCCGTAAGCCAGCCGCTGTGCGACTTTCTGGGCCAGAGTAAAGCCTCGTGAGCCAGCTGCTGTGCCTCTTTCTGGGCCAGGATAGAGCCCCGTGAGCAAGCTGCTGTGCCTCAGGACATTTTAGGCCATGGTGTAGCCCGAATAGCCAGCCGCTAGGCCTCTTTCTGGGCCAGGGAGGAGCCTCGTGAGCCACCACTGTGCATCTTCTGCGCCAGGGTAGAGCCTCGTGAGCCAGCCACTATGTCTCTTTCTGGGCCAGGGTAGAGCCCCGTGAGCCAGCCGCTGTGCCTCAGGACATTTAGGCCATGGTGAGCCCATGAGCCAGCCACTGTGCCCCTGCCTGGGCTAGGGTAGAGCCTCGTGAGCCAGCCACTGTGCCTCTTTCTGGGCCAGGGTAGGTCTCCGTAAGCCAGTCGCTGTGCCTCTTTCTGGGCCAGGGTAGAGCCCCGTGAGCCAGCCGCTGTGCCTCACACATTTTAGGCCATGGTGCAGCCCATGAGCCAGCCACTGTGCCCCTGTCTGGGCTAGGGTAAAGCCCCATAGCCAGCCGATGCGCATCTCTGGGTCAGGGTAGAGCCTCTTGAGCCAGCCACTGTGCTTCTTCCTGGTCCAGGGTACAACCCCGTAGGTCAGCCGCTGTGCCTCTTTCTGGGCCAGGGTAGAGCCTCGTGAGCCAGACACTGTGCCTCTTTCTGGGCCAGGGTAGAGCCCCGTGAGCCAGCCGCTGTGCCTCAGGACATTTTAGGCCATGGTGTAGCTCCATGAGCCAGCCACTGTGCCCATGTCTGCTCTAGGGTAGAGCCCCATTAGCCAGCCGATGCGCATCTTTCTGGGCCAGGGGAGAGCCTCGTGAGCCAGCCACTGTGCCTCTTTGTGGGCCAGGGTAAAGTCCCGTAAGCCAGCCACTGTGCCTCTTTCTGGGCCAGGGTAGAGCCCCATAAGCCAGCCACTGTGCCTTTTTCTGGGCCAGGGTAGAGCCTCGTGAGCCAGTCACTGTGCCTCTTTCTAGGCCAGGGTAGAGCCCCGTGAGCCAGCCGCTGTGCCTCTTTCTGTGCTAGGATAGAGACTCGCATGCCAGCCACTGTGCCTCTTTCTGGGCCAGGATACAGCCCCGTGAGCCAGCCGCTGTGCCTCAGGACATTTTAGGCCATGGTGTAGCCCCATGATCCAGCCACTTTACCCCTGTCTGGGCTAGGGTAGAGCTCTATTAGTCAGGTGATGCGCATTATTCTGGGCCAGGGTAGAGTCTCGTGTGTCAGCCACTGTGCCTGTTCCTGGGCCAGGGTAGAGCCCCGTAAGCCAGCCGCTGTGCCTTTTTCTTTGCCAGGGCATAGCCCCATAAACCAACCGCTAGACCTCTTTCTGGGCCAGGGTAGAGCCCCGTAAGCCAGCCGCTGTGCCTCTTTGCAGGTCAGAGTAGAGCCTCGTGAGTCAGCCACTGTGCATCTTTCTGGGCCAGGGTAGAGCCCCGTGAGCCAGCCGCTGTGCCTCTTTCTGTGCTAGGATAGAGACTCGCAAGACAGCCACTGTGCCTCTTTCTCGGCCAGGGTAGAGCCTCGTAATCCAGCCGCTGTGCCTCTTTCTGGGCCAGGGTACAGCCTCATAAGCCAGCCACTGTGCCTCTTTCTGGGCTAGGGTAGAGCCTCGCAAGCCAGCCACTGTGCCTCTTCTTGGGTCAGGGTAGAGCCCCGTAATCCAGCCGCTGTGCCTCTATCTGTGCCAGGGCAGAGCACCATAAGCCAGCCGCTAGGCGTCTTTCTGGGCCAGGGTAGAGCCTCGTGAGCCAGCCACTGTGCCTCTTTCTGGGCCAGGGTAGAGCCCCGTGAGCCAGCCGCTGTGCCTCAGGACATTTTAGGCCATGGTGTAGACCCATGAGCCAGCCACTTTGCCCCTGTCTGGGCTAGGGTAGGGCTCCATTAGCCAGGTGATGCGTATTATTCTGGGCCAGGGTAGAGCCTCGTGAGCCAGCCACTGTGCCTGTGCCTTGGCCATGGTAGAGCCCCGTAAGCCAGCTGCTGTGCCTCTTCAGAATCATCACACTGGGCCAGAGTAGAACTTCATGAGCCAGCCACTGTGCCTCTTTCTGAGCCAGGGTAGAGCCTCGTTAGCCAGCCATTGTGCCTCTTTCTGGGCCAGGGTAGAGCCCCGTAAGCCAGCCGCTGTGCGACTTTCTGGGCCAGAGTAAAGCCTCGTGAGCCAGCTGCTGTGCCTCTTTCTGGGCCAGGATAGAGCCCCGTGAGCAAGCTGCTGTGCCTTAGGACATTTTAGGCCATGGTGTAGCCCGAATAGCCAGCCGCTAGGCCTCTTTCTGGGCCAGGGAGGAGCCTCGTGAGCCATCCACTGTGCATCTTTCTGCGCCAGGGTAGAGCCTCGTGAGCCAGCCACTATGTCTCTTTCTGGGCCAGGGTAGAGCCCCGTGAGCCAGCCGCTGTGCCTCAGGACATTTTAGGCCATGGTGTAGCTCCATGAGCCAGCCACTGTGCCCCTGCCTGGGCTAGGGTAGAGCCTCGTGAGCCAGCCACTGTGCCTCTTTCTGGGCCAGGGTAGGTCTCCGTAAGCCAGTCGCTGTGCCTCTTTCTGGGCCAGGGTAGAGCCCCGTGAGCCAGCCGCTGTGCCTCACACATTTTAGGCCATGGTGCAGCTCCATGAGCCAGCCACTGTGCCCCTGTCTGGGCTAGGGTAAAGCCCCATTAGCCAGCCGATGCGCATCTTTCTGGGTCAGGGTAGAGCCTCTTGAGCCAGCCACTGTGCTTCTTCCTGGTCCAGGGTACAACCCCGTAGGTCAGCCGCTGTGCCTCTTTCTGGGCCAGGGTAGAGCCTCGTGAGCCAGCCATTGTGCCTCTTTCTGGGCCAGGGTAGAACCCCGTGAGCCAGCCGCTGTGCCTCAGACATTTTAGGCCATGGTGTAGCCCATTAGCCAGCCACTTTGCCCCTGTCTGGGCTAGGGTAGAGCTCTATTAGTCAGGTGATGCGCATTATTCTGGGCCAAGGTAGAGTCTCGTGAGTCAACCACTGTGCCTGTTCCTGGGCCAGGGTAGAGCCCCGTAAGCCAGCCGTTGTGCCTCTTTCCAGGCCAGGGTAGAGCCTCGTGAGCCAGCCACTGTGCCTCTTTGTCGGCCACGGTAGACCCCGTAAGCCAGCCGCTGTGCCTCCTTCTGGGCCAGGGTAGAGCCTCTGGAGCCAGCCCCTGTGCGTCTTTGTGGGCCAGGGTAAAGTCCCATAAGCCAGCCACTGTGCCTCATTCTGGGCCAGGGTAGAGCACCGTAAGCCAGCCGCTGTGCCTCTTTCTGGGCCAGGGTAGAGCCCCGTGAGCCAGCTGCTGTGAATTTTTCTGTGACAGTGCAGTGCCCCATAAGTGCAAGGGCAGAACACCATAAGCCAGCCGCTAGGCCTCTTTCTCGGCCAGGGTATAGCCTCGTCAGCCAGCCACTGTGCCTCTTTCTGGGCCAGGGTAGAGCCCTGTAACCCAGACACTGTGCCTTTTTCTGAGTCAGGGGAGAGCCCCGTGAGCCAGCCGCTGTGCCTCAGGACATTTTAGGCCATGGTGTAGCCCCATGAGCCAGCCACATTACCCCTGTCTGGGCTAGGGTAGTGCTCTATTAGTCAGGTGATGCGCATTATTCTGGGCCAGGGTAGAGTCTCGTGAGTCAGCCAATGTGCCTGTTCCTGGGCCAGGGTAGAGACCCGTAAGCCAGCCGCTGTGCCTTTTTCTTTGCCAGGGTAGAGCCTCGTGAGCCAGCCACTGTGCCTCTTTCTGGGCCAGGGTAGAGCCCCGTAAGCCAGCCGCTGTGCCTCTTTCCAGGCCAGGGTAGAGCCTTGTGAGCCAGCCACTCTGCCTCTTTCTGGGCCAGGGTAGAGCCCCGTGAGCCAGCCGCTGTGCCTCTTTCTGTGCTATGATAGAGACTCGCAAGCCAGCCGCTGTGCCTTTTTCTGTGCCAGGGTACAGCATCGTGAGCCAGCCACTGTGCCTCTTTCTGTGCCAGGGTAGAGCCCCGTGAGCTAGCCGCTGTGCCTCAGGACATTTTAGGCCATGGTGTAGCCCGATGAGCCAGCCACTTTGCCCTTGTCTGGACTAGGGTAGAGATCCATTAGCCAGGAAATGCCTATTATTCTGGGCCATGGTAGAGCCTCGTGAACCAGCCACTGTGCCTCTTTTTGCGCTAGGGTAGAGCGCCATTAGCCAGGTGATGCGCATTATTCTGGGCCAGGGTAGAGCCTCGTGAGCCAGACACTGTGCCTCTTTCTGGGCCAGGGTACAGCCCCGTAAGCCAGCCGCTGTGCCTCTTTCTGGGCCAGGGTAGAACCTCATGAGTCAGTCACTGTGCCTCTTTCTGGGCCAAGGTAGAACTTCATGAGCCAGCCACTGTGCCTCTTTCTGGGCCAGGGTAGAGCCCCGTAAGCCAGCCGCTGTGCCTCTTTCTGGGCCAGGGTAGAGCCCCGTGAGCCAGCCGCTGTGCCTTAAGACATTTTAGGCCATGGTGTAGCCCCAAGAGCCAGCCTCTTTGCCCTTGTCTGGGCTAGGGTAGAGATCCATTAGCCAGGAGATGCGCATTATTCTGGGCCAAGGTAGAGCCTCGTGAGCCAGCCACTGTGCCTCTTTCTGGGCCAGGGTAGAGCTCCGTAAGCCAGCCGCTGTGCCTCTTTCTGTGCTAGGATAGAGCCTCGTAATCCAGCCGCTGTGCCTCTATCTGTGCCAGGGCAGAGCACCATTAGCCAGCTGCTAGGCTTCTTTCTGGGCCAGGGTAGATCCCCGTAAGCCAGCCGCTGTGCCTCTTTCTGGGCCAGGGTAGAGCCTCGTGAGCCAGCCACTGTGCCTCTTTCTGGGCCAGGGTAGAGCCCCGTGAGCCAGCCGCTGTGCCTCAGGACATTTTAGGCCATGGTGTAGCCCCAAGAGCCAGCCACTTTGCCCCTGTCTGGGCTAGGGTAGAGATCCATAAGCCAGCCGCTAGGCCTCTTTCTGGGCCAGGGTAGAGCCTCGTGAGCCAGCCACTGTGCCTCTTTATGGGCCAGGGTAGAGCCCCGTAAGCCAGCCGCTGTGCCTCTTTCTGGTCCAGGGTAAAGCCTCGTGAGACAGCCACTGTGCCTCTTTCTGGGCCAGGGTAGAGCCCCGTGAGCCAGCCGCTGTGCCTCAGGACATTTTAGGCCATGGTGTAGCCCCATGAGCCAGCCACTGTGCCTCTTTCTGGGCCAGGGTAGAGCCCCGTAAGCCAGCCGCTGTGCCTCTTTCTGGGCTAGGTTAGAGCCTCGTGAGCCAGCCGCTGTGCCTCTTTCTGGGCCAGGGTAGAGCCTCGTGAGCCAGCCACTGTGCCTCTTCCTGGGCCAGGGTAGAACTTCATGAGCCAGCCACTGTGCCTCTTTCTGGGCCAGGGTAGAGCCCCGTGAGCCAGCCACTGTGCCTCAGGACATTTTAGGCCATGGTGTAGCTCCATTAGCCAGCCACTGTGCCCATGTCTGGGCT
Organism: Leptodactylus fallax; assembly: GCA_947044405.1. Taxonomy (NCBI): domain Eukaryota; kingdom Metazoa; phylum Chordata; class Amphibia; order Anura; family Leptodactylidae; genus Leptodactylus; species Leptodactylus fallax. The sequence continues at coordinate 101,813 of CAMRHE010001262.1, forward strand.
AGGGTAAAGCCCCATTAGATAGCCGATGCGCATCTTTCTGGGCCAGGGTAGAGCCTCGTGAGCCAGCCACTGTGCCTCTTCCTGGGCCTCGGTAGACCCCTGTAAGCCAGCCGCTGTGCCTCTTTCTGGGCCAGGGTAGAGCCTCGTGAGCCAGCCACTGTGCCTCTTTCTGGGCCAGGGTAGAGCCCCGTGAGCCAGCCGCTGTGCCTCAGGACATTTTAGGCCATGGTGTAGCCCCAAGAGCCAGCCACTTTACCCCTGTCTGGGCTAGGGTAGAGATCCAAAAGCCAGCCGCTAGGCCTCTTTCTGGGCCAGGGTAGAGCCTCGTGAGCCAGCCACTGTGCCTCTTCCTGGGCCTCGGTAGAGCCCTGTAAGCCAGCCGCTGTGCCTCTTTCTGGGCCAGGGTAGAGCCTCGTGAGCCAGCCACTGTGCCTCTTTCTGGGCCAGGGTAGAGCCCCGTGAGCCAGCCACTGTGCTTCAGGACATTTTAGGCCATGGTGTAGCCTCGTGAGCCAGCCACTGTGCCTCTTTCTGGGCCAGGGTAGAGCCCCGTAAGCCAGCCGCTGTGCCTCTTTCTGGGCCAGGGTAGAGCCTCGTGAGCCAGACACTGTGCCTCTTTCTGGGCCAGGGTAGAGCCCCGTGAGCCAGCCGCTGTGCCTCAGGACATTTTAGGCCATGGTGTAGCTCCATGAGCCAGCCACTGTGCCCATGTCTGCTCTAGGGTAGAGCCCCATTAGCCAGCCGATGCGCATCTTTCTGGGCCAGGGGAGAGCCTCGTGAGCCAGCCACTGTGCCTCTTTGTGGGCCAGGGTAAAGTCCCGTAAGCCAGCCACTGTGCCTCTTTCTGGGCCAGGGTAGAGCCCCATAAGCCAGCCACTGTGCCTTTTTCTGGGCCAGGGTAGAGCCTCGTGAGCCAGTCACTGTGCCTCTTTCTAGGCCAGGGTAGAGCCCCGTGAGCCAGCCGCTGTGCCTCTTTCTGTGCTAGGATAGAGACTCGCATGCCAGCCACTGTGCCTCTTTCTGGGCCAGGATACAGCCCCGTGAGCCAGCCGCTGTGCCTCAGGACATTTTAGGCCATGGTGTAGCCCCATGATCCAGCCACTTTACCCCTGTCTGGGCTAGGGTAGAGCTCTATTAGTCAGGTGATGCGCATTATTCTGGGCCAGGGTAGAGTCTCGTGTGTCAGCCACTGTGCCTGCTCCTGGGCCAGGGTAGAGCCCCGTAAGCCAGCCGCTGTGCCTTTTTCTTTGCCAGGGCATAGCCCCATAAACCAACCGCTAGACCTCTTTCTGGGCCAGGGTAGAGCCCCGTAAGCCAGCCGCTGTGCCTCTTTGCAGGTCAGAGTAGAGCCTCGTGAGTCAGCCACTGTGCATCTTTCTGGGCCAGGGTAGAGCCCCGTGAGCCAGCCGCTGTGCCTCTTTCTGTGCTAGGATAGAGACTCGCAAGACAGCCACTGTGCCTCTTTCTCGGCCAGGGTAGAGCCTCGTAATCCAGCCGCTGTGCCTCTTTCTGGGCCAGGGTACAGCCTCATAAGCCAGCCACTGTGCCTCTTTCTGGGCTAGGGTAGAGCCTCGCAAGCCAGCCACTGTGCCTCTTCTTGGGTCAGGGTAGAGCCCCGTAATCCAGCCGCTGTGCCTCTATCTGTGCCAGGGCAGAGCACCATAAGCCAGCCGCTAGGCGTCTTTCTGGGCCAGGGTAGAGCCTCGTGAGCCAGCCACTGTGCCTCTTTCTGGGCCAGGGTAGAGCCCCGTGAGCCAGCCGCTGTGCCTCAGGACATTTTAGGCCATGGTGTAGACCCATGAGCCAGCCACTTTGCCCCTGTCTGGGCTAGGGTAGGGCTCCATTAGCCAGGTGATGCGTATTATTCTGGGCCAGGGTAGAGCCTCGTGAGCCAGCCACTGTGCCTGTGCCTTGGCCATGGTAGAGCCCCGTAAGCCAGCTGCTGTGCCTCTTCAGAATCATCACACTGGGCCAGAGTAGAACTTCATGAGCCAGCCACTGTGCCTCTTTCTGAGCCAGGGTAGAGCCTCGTTAGCCAGCCATTGTGCCTCTTTCTGGGCCAGGGTAGAGCCCCGTAAGCCAGCCGCTGTGCGACTTTCTGGGCCAGAGTAAAGCCTCGTGAGCCAGCTGCTGTGCCTCTTTCTGGGCCAGGATAGAGCCCCGTGAGCAAGCTGCTGTGCCTTAGGACATTTTAGGCCATGGTGTAGCCCGAATAGCCAGCCGCTAGGCCTCTTTCTGGGCCAGGGAGGAGCCTCGTGAGCCATCCACTGTGCATCTTTCTGCGCCAGGGTAGAGCCTCGTGAGCCAGCCACTATGTCTCTTTCTGGGCCAGGGTAGAGCCCCGTGAGCCAGCCGCTGTGCCTCAGGACATTTTAGGCCATGGTGTAGCTCCATGAGCCAGCCACTGTGCCCCTGCCTGGGCTAGGGTAGAGCCTCGTGAGCCAGCCACTGTGCCTCTTTCTGGGCCAGGGTAGGTCTCCGTAAGCCAGTCGCTGTGCCTCTTTCTGGGCCAGGGTAGAGCCCCGTGAGCCAGCCGCTGTGCCTCACACATTTTAGGCCATGGTGCAGCTCCATGAGCCAGCCACTGTGCCCCTGTCTGGGCTAGGGTAAAGCCCCATTAGCCAGCCGATGCGCATCTTTCTGGGTCAGGGTAGAGCCTCTTGAGCCAGCCACTGTGCTTCTTCCTGGTCCAGGGTACAACCCCGTAGGTCAGCCGCTGTGCCTCTTTCTGGGCCAGGGTAGAGCCTCGTGAGCCAGCCATTGTGCCTCTTTCTGGGCCAGGGTAGAACCCCGTGAGCCAGCCGCTGTGCCTCAGACATTTTAGGCCATGGTGTAGCCCATTAGCCAGCCACTTTGCCCCTGTCTGGGCTAGGGTAGAGCTCTATTAGTCAGGTGATGCGCATTATTCTGGGCCAAGGTAGAGTCTCGTGAGTCAACCACTGTGCCTGTTCCTGGGCCAGGGTAGAGCCCCGTAAGCCAGCCGTTGTGCCTCTTTCCAGGCCAGGGTAGAGCCTCGTGAGCCAGCCACTGTGCCTCTTTGTCGGCCACGGTAGACCCCGTAAGCCAGCCGCTGTGCCTCCTTCTGGGCCAGGGTAGAGCCTCTGGAGCCAGCCCCTGTGCGTCTTTGTGGGCCAGGGTAAAGTCCCATAAGCCAGCCACTGTGCCTCATTCTGGGCCAGGGTAGAGCACCGTAAGCCAGCCGCTGTGCCTCTTTCTGGGCCAGGGTAGAGCCCCGTGAGCCAGCTGCTGTGAATTTTTCTGTGACAGTGCAGTGCCCCATAAGTGCAAGGGCAGAACACCATAAGCCAGCCGCTAGGCCTCTTTCTCGGCCAGGGTAGAGCCTCGTCAGCCAGCCACTGTGCCTCTTTCTGGGCCAGGGTAGAGCCCTGTAACCCAGACACTGTGCCTTTTTCTGAGTCAGGGGAGAGCCCCGTGAGCCAGCCGCTGTGCCTCAGGACATTTTAGGCCATGGTGTAGCCCCATGAGCCAGCCACATTACCCCTGTCTGGGCTAGGGTAGTGCTCTATTAGTCAGGTGATGCGCATTATTCTGGGCCAGGGTAGAGTCTCGTGAGTCAGCCAATGTGCCTGTTCCTGGGCCAGGGTAGAGACCCGTAAGCCAGCCGCTGTGCCTTTTTCTTTGCCAGGGTAGAGCCTCGTGAGCCAGCCACTGTGCCTCTTTCTGGGCCAGGGTAGAGCCCCGTAAGCCAGCCGCTGTGCCTCTTTCCAGGCCAGGGTAGAGCCTTGTGAGCCAGCCACTCTGCCTCTTTCTGGGCCAGGGTAGAGCCCCGTGAGCCAGCCGCTGTGCCTCTTTCTGTGCTATGATAGAGACTCGCAAGCCAGCCGCTGTGCCTTTTTCTGTGCCAGGGTACAGCATCGTGAGCCAGCCACTGTGCCTCTTTCTGTGCCAGGGTAGAGCCCCGTGAGCTAGCCGCTGTGCCTCAGGACATTTTAGGCCATGGTGTAGCCCGATGAGCCAGCCACTTTGCCCTTGTCTGGACTAGGGTAGAGATCCATTAGCCAGGAAATGCCTATTATTCTGGGCCATGGTAGAGCCTCGTGAACCAGCCACTGTGCCTCTTTTTGGGCTAGGGTAGAGCGCCATTAGCCAGGTGATGCGCATTATTCTGGGCCAGGGTAGAGCCTCGTGAGCCAGACACTGTGCCTCTTTCTGGGCCAGGGTACAGCCCCGTAAGCCAGCCGCTGTGCCTCTTTCTGGGCCAGGGTAGAACCTCATGAGTCAGCCACTGTGCCTCTTTCTGGGCCAAGGTAGAACTTCATGAGCCAGCCACTGTGCCTCTTTCTGGGCCAGGGTAGAGCCCCGTAAGCCAGCCGCTGTGCCTCTTTCTGGGCCAGGGTAGAGCCCCGTGAGCCAGCCGCTGTGCCTTAAGACATTTTAGGCCATGGTGTAGCCCCAAGAGCCAGCCTCTTTGCCCTTGTCTGGGCTAGGGTAGAGATCCATTAGCCAGGAGATGCGCATTATTCTGGGCCAAGGTAGAGCCTCGTGAGCCAGCCACTGTGCCTCTTTCTGGGCCAGGGTAGAGCTCCGTAAGCCAGCCGCTGTGCCTCTTTCTGTGCTAGGATAGAGCCTCGTAATCCAGCCGCTGTGCCTCTATCTGTGCCAGGGCAGAGCACCATTAGCCAGCTGCTAGGCTTCTTTCTGGGCCAGAGTAGATCCCCGTAAGCCAGCCGCTGTGCCTTTTTTTGGGCCAGGGTAGAGCCTCGTGAGCCAGCCACTGTGCCTCATTCTGGGCCAGGGTAGAGCCCCGTGAGCCAGCCGCTGTGCCTCAGGACATTTTAGGCCATGGTGTAGCCCCAAGAGCCAGCCACTTTGCCCCTGTCTGGGCTAGGGTAGAGATCCATAAGCCAGCCGCTAGGCCTCTTTCTGGGCCAGGGTAGAGCCTCGTGAGCCAGCCACTGTGCCTCTTTATGGGCCAGGGTAGAGCCCCGTAAGCCAGCCGCTGTGCCTCTTTCTGGTCCAGGGTAGAGCCTCGTGAGACAGCCACTGTGCCTCTTTCTGGGCCAGGGTAGAGCCCCGTGAGCCAGCCGCTGTGCCTCAGGACATTTTAGGCCATGGTGTAGCCCCATGAGCCAGCCACTGTGCCTCTTTCTGGGCCAGGGTAGAGCCCCGTAAGCCAGCCGCTGTGCCTCTTTCTGGGCTAGGTTAGAGCCTCGTGAGCCAGCCGCTGTGCCTCTTTCTGGGCCAGGGTAGAGCCTCGTGAGCCAGCCACTGTGCCTCTTCCTGGGCCAGGGTAGAACTTCATGAGCCAGCCACTGTGCCTCTTTCTGGGCCAGGGTAGAGCCCCGTGAGCCAGCCACTGTGCCTCAGGACATTTTAGGCCATGGTGTAGCTCCATTAGCCAGCCACTGTGCCCATGTCTGGGCTAGGGTAAAGCCCCATTAGATAGCCGATGCGCATCTTTCTGGGCCAGGGTAGAGCCTCGTGAGCCAGCCACTGTGCTTCTTCCTGGGCCTCGGTAGACCCCTGTAAGCCAGCCGCTGTGCCTCTTTCTGGGCCAGGGTAGAGCCTCGTGAGCCAGCCACTGTGCCTCTTTCTGGGCCAGGGTAGAGCCCCGTGAGCCAGCCGCTGTGCCTCAGGACATTTTAGGCCATGGTGTAGCCCCAAGAGCCAGCCACTTTACCCCTGTCTGGGCTAGGGTAGAGATCCAAAAGCCAGCCGCTAGGCCTCTTTCTGGGCCAGGGTAGAGCCTCGTGAGCCAGCCACTGTGCCTCTTCCTGGGCCTCGGTAGAGCCCTGTAAGCCAGCCGCTGTGCCTCTTTCTGGGCCAGGGTAGAGCCTCGTGAGCCAGCCACTGTGCCTCTTTCTGGGCCAGGGTAGAGCCCCGTGAGCCAGCCACTGTGCTTCAGGACATTTTAGGCCATGGTGTAGCCTCGTGAGCCAGCCACTGTGCCTCTTTCTGGGCCAGGGTAGAGCCCCGTAAGCCAGCCGCTGTGCCTCTTTCTGGGCCAGGGTAGAGCCTCGTGAGCCAGACACTGTGCCTCTTTCTGGGCCAGGGTAGAGCCCCGTGAGCCAGCCGCTGTGCCTCAGGACATTTTAGGCCATGGTGTAGCTCCATGAGCCAGCCACTGTGCCCATGTCTGGTCTAGGGTAGAGCCCCATTAGCCAGCCGATGCGCATCTTTCTGGGCCAGGGGAGAGCCTCGTGAGCCAGCCACTGTGCCTCTTTGTGGGCCAGGGTAAAGTCCCGTAAGCCAGCCACTGTGCCTCTTTCTGGGCCAGGGTAGAGCCCCATAAGCCAGCCACTGTGCCTTTTTCTGGGCCAGGGTAGAGCCTCGTGAGCCAGTCACTGTGCCTCTTTCTAGGCCAGGGTAGAGCCCCGTGAGCCAGCCGCTGTGCCTCTTTCTGTGCTAGGATAGAGACTCGCATGCCAGCCACTGTGCCTCTTTCTGGGCCAGGATACAGCCCCGTGAGCCAGCCGCTGTGCCTCAGGACATTTTAGGCCATGGTGTAGCCCCATGATCCAGCCACTTTACCCCTGTCTGGGCTAGGGTAGAGCTCTATTAGTCAGGTGATGCGCATTATTCTGGGCCAGGGTAGAGTCTCGTGTGTCAGCCACTGTGCCTGTTCCTGGGCCAGGGTAGAGCCCCGTAAGCCAGCCGCTGTGCCTTTTTCTTTGCCAGGGCATAGCCCCATAAACCAACCGCTAGACCTCTTTCTGGGCTAGGGTAGAGCCTCGTGAACCAGCCTCTGTGCCTCTTTCTGGGCCAGGGTAGAGCCCCGTAAGCCAGCCGCTGTGCCTCTTTGCAGGTCAGAGTAGAGCCTCGTGAGTCAGCCACTGTGCATCTTTCTGGGCCAGGGTAGAGCCCCGTGAGCCAGCCGCTGTGCCTCTTTCTGTGCTAGGATAGAGACTCGCAAGACAGCCACTGTGCCTCTTTCTCGGCCAGGGTAGAGCCTCGTAATCCAGCCGCTGTGCCTCTTTCTGGGCCAGGGTACAGCCTCATAAGTCAGCCACTGTGCCTCTTTCTGGGCTAGGGTAGAGCCTCGCAAGCCAGCCACTGTGCCTCTTCTTGGGTCAGGGTAGAGCCCCGTAATCCAGCCGCTGTGCCTCTATCTGTGCCAGGGCAGAGCACCATAAGCCAGCCGCTAGGCGTCTTTCTGGGCCAGGGTAGAGCCTCGTGAGCCAGCCACTGTGCCTCTTTCTGGGCCAGGGTAGAGCCCCGTGAGCCAGCCGCTGTGCCTCAGGACATTTTAGGCCATGGTGTAGACCCATGAGCCAGCCACTTTGCCCCTGTCTGGGCTAGGGTAGGGCTCCATTAGCCAGGTGATGCGTATTATTCTGGGCCAGGGTAGAGCCTCGTGAGCCAGCCACTGTGCCTGTGCCTTGGCCAGGGTAGAGCCCCGTAAGCCAGCTGCTGTGCCTCTTCAGAATCTTCACACTGGGCCAGAGTAGAACTTCATGAGCCAGCCACTGTGCCTCTTTCTGAGCCAGGGTAGAGCCTCGTTAGCCAGCCATTGTGCCTCTTTCTGGGCCAGGGTAGAGCCCCGTAAGCCAGCCGCTGTGCGACTTTCTGGGCCAGGGTAAAGCCTCGTGAGCCAGCTGCTGTGCCTCTTTCTGGGCCAGGATAGAGCCCCGTGAGCAAGCCGCTGTGCCTTAGGACATTTTAGGCCATGGTGTAGCCCGAATAGCCAGCCGCTAGGCCTCTTTCTGGGCCAGGGTGGAGCCTCGTGAGCCATCCACTGTGCACCTTTCTGCGCCAGGGTAGAGCCTCGTGAGCCAGCCACTATGTCTCTTTCTGGGCCAGGGTAGAGCCCCGTGAGCCAGCCGCTGTGCCTCAGGACATTTTAGGCCATGGTGTAGCTCCATGAGCCAGCCACTGTGCCCCTGCCTGGGCTAGGGTAGAGCCTCGTGAGCCAGCCACTGTGCCTCTTTCTGGGCCAGGGAAGGTCTCCGTAAGCCAGTTGCTGTGCCTCTTTCTGGGCCAGGGTAGAGCCCCGTGAGCCAGCCGCTGTGCCTCAGACATTTTAGGCCATGGTGCAGCTCCATGAGCCAGCCACTGTGCCCCTGTCTGGGCTAGGGTAAAGCCCCATTAGCCAGCCGATGCGCATCTTTCTGGGTCAGGGTAGAGCCTCTTGAGCCAGCCACTGTGCTTCTTCCTGGTCCAGGGTACAACCCCGTAGGTCAGCCGCTGTGCCTCTTTCTGGGCCAGGGTAGAGCCTCGTGAGCCAGCCATTGTGCCTCTTTCTGGGCCAGGGTAGAACCCCGTGAGCCAGCCGCTGTGCCTCAGACATTTTAGGCCATGGTGTAGCCCATTAGCCAGCCACTTTGCCCCTGTCTGGGCTAGGGTAGAGCTCTATTAGTCAGGTGATGCGCATTATTCTGGGCCAAGGTAGAGTCTCGTGAGTCAACCACTGTGCCTGTTCCTGGGCCAGGGTAGAGCCCCGTAAGCCAGCCGTTGTGCCTCTTTCCAGGCCAGGGTAGAGCCTCGTGAGCCAGCCACTGTGCCTCTTTGTCGGCCACGGTAGACCCCGTAAGCCAGCCGCTGTGCCTCCTTCTGGGCCAGGGTAGAGCCTCTGGAGCCAGCCCCTGTGCGTCTTTGTGGGCCAGGGTAAAGTCCCATAAGCCAGCCACTGTGCCTCATTCTGGGCCAGGGTAGAGCACCGTAAGCCAGCCGCTGTGCCTCTTTCTGGGCCAGGGTAGAGCCCCGTGAGCCAGCTGCTGTGAATTTTTCTGTGACAGTGCAGTGCCCCATAAGTGCAAGGGCAGAACACCATAAGCCAGCCGCTAGGCCTCTTTCTCGGCCAGGGTAGAGCCTCGTCAGCCAGCCACTGTGCCTCTTTCTGGGCCAGGGTAGAGCCCTGTAACCCAGACACTGTGCCTTTTTCTGAGTCAGGGGAGAGCCCCGTGAGCCAGCCGCTGTGCCTCAGGACATTTTAGGCCATGGTGTAGCCCCATGAGCCAGCCACATTACCCCTGTCTGGGCTAGGGTAGTGCTCTATTAGTCAGGTGATGCGCATTATTCTGGGCCAGGGTAGAGTCTCGTGAGTCAGCCAATGTGCCTGTTCCTGGGCCAGGGTAGAGACCCGTAAGCCAGCCGCTGTGCCTTTTTCTTTGCCAGGGTAGAGCCTCGTGAGCCAGCCACTGTGCCTCTTTCTGGGCCAGGGTAGAGCCCCGTGAGCCAGCCGCTGTGCCTCTTTCTGTGCTATGATAGAGACTCGCAAGCCAGCCGCTGTGCCTTTTTCTGTGCCAGGGTACAGCATCGTGAGCCAGCCACTGTGCCTCTTTCTGTGCCAGGGTAGAGCCCCGTGAGCTAGCCGCTGTGCCTCAGGACATTTTAGGCCATGGTGTAGCCCGATGAGCCAGCCACTTTGCCCTTGTCTGGACTAGGGTAGAGATCCATTAGCCAGGAAATGCCTATTATTCTGGGCCATGGTAGAGCCTCGTGAACCAGCCACTGTGCGTCTTTTTGGGCTAGGGTAGAGCACCATTAGCCAGGTGATACGCATTATTCTGGGCCAGGGTAGAGCCTCGTGAGCCAGACACTGTTCCTCTTTCTGGGCCAGGGTACAGCCCCGTAAGCCAGCCGCTGTGCCTCTTTCTGGGCCAGGGTAGAACCTCATGAGTCAGCCACTGTGCCTCTTTCTGGGCCAAGGTAGAACTTCATGAGCCAGCCACTGTGCCTCTTTCTGGGCCAGGGTAGAGCCCCGTAAGCCAGCCGCTGTGCCTCTTTCTGGGCCAGGGTAGAGCCCCGTGAGCCAGCCGCTGTGCCTTAAGACATTTTAGGCCATGGTGTAGCCCCAAGAGCCAGCCTCTTTGCCCTTGTCTGGGCTAGGCTAGAGATCCATTAGCCAGGAGATGCGCATTATTCTGGGCCAAGGTAGAGCCTCGTGAGCCAGCCACTGTGCCTCTTTCTGGGCCAGGGTAGAGCTCCGTAAGCCAGCCGCTGTGCCTCTTTCTGTGCTAGGATAGAGCCTCGTAATCCAGCCGGTGTGCCTCTTTCTGTGCTAGGATAGAGCCCCGTAAGCCAGCCGCTGTGCCTCTTTCTGGTCCAGGGTAGAGCCTCGTGAGACAGCCACTGTGCCTCTTTCTGGGCCAGGGTAGAGCCCCGTGAGCCAGCCGCTGTGCCTCAGGACATTTTAGGCCATGGTGTAGCCCCATGAGCCAGCCACTGTGCCTCTTTCTGGGCCAGGAAAGAGCCCCGTAAGCCAGCCGCTGTGCCTCTTTCTGGGCTAGGTTAGAGCCTCGTGAGCCAGCCGCTGTGCCTCTTTCTGGGCCAGGGTAGAGCCTCGTGAGCCAGCCACTGTGCCTCTTCCTGGGCCAGGGTAGAACTTCATGAGCCAGCCACTGTGCCTCTTTCTGGGCCAGGGTAGAGCCCCGTGAGCCAGCCACTGTGCCTCAGGACATTTTAGGCCATGGTGTAGCTCCATTAGCCAGCCACTGTGCCCATGTCTGGTCTAGGGTAGAGCCCCATTAGCCAGCCGATGCGCATCTTTCTGGGCCAGGGGAGAGCCTCGTGAGCCAGCCACTGTGCCTCTTTGTGGGCCAGGGTAAAGTCCCGTAAGCCAGCCACTGTGCCTCTTTCTGGGCCAGGGTAGAGCCCCATAAGCCAGCCACTGTGCCTTTTTCTGGGCCAGGGTAGAGCCTCGTGAGCCAGTCACTGTGCCTCTTTCTAGGCCAGGGTAGAGCCCCGTGAGCCAGCCGCTGTGCCTCTTTCTGTGCTAGGATAGAGACTCGCATGCCAGCCACTGTGCCTCTTTCTGGGCCAGGATACAGCCCCGTGAGCCAGCCGCTGTGCCTCAGGACATTTTAGGCCATGGTGTAGCCCCATGATCCAGCCACTTTACCCCTGTCTGGGCTAGGGTAGAGCTCTATTAGTCAGGTGATGCGCATTATTCTGGGCCAGGGTAGAGTCTCGTGTGTCAGCCACTGTGCCTGTTCCTGGGCCAGGGTAGAGCCCCGTAAGCCAGCCGCTGTGCCTTTTTCTTTGCCAGGGCATAGCCCCATAAACCAACCGCTAGACCTCTTTCTGGGCTAGGGTAGAGCCTCGTGAACCAGCCTCTGTGCCTCTTTCTGGGCCAGGGTAGAGCCCCGTAAGCCAGCCGCTGTGCCTCTTTGCAGGTCAGAGTAGAGCCTCGTGAGTCAGCCACTGTGCATCTTTCTGGGCCAGGGTAGAGCCCCGTGAGCCAGCCGCTGTGCCTCTTTCTGTGCTAGGATAGAGACTCGCAAGACAGCCACTGTGCCTCTTTCTCGGCCAGGGTAGAGCCTCGTAATCCAGCCGCTGTGCCTCTTTCTGGGCCAGGGTACAGCCTCATAAGTCAGCCACTGTGCCTCTTTCTGGGCTAGGGTAGAGCCTCGCAAGCCAGCCACTGTGCCTCTTCTTGGGTCAGGGTAGAGCCCCGTAATCCAGCCGCTGTGCCTCTATCTGTGCCAGGGCAGAGCACCATAAGCCAGCCGCTAGGCGTCTTTCTGGGCCAGGGTAGAGCCTCGTGAGCCAGCCACTGTGCCTCTTTCTGGGCCAGGGTAGAGCCCCGTGAGCCAGCCGCTGTGCCTCAGGACATTTTAGGCCATGGTGTAGACCCATGAGCCAGCCACTTTGCCCCTGTCTGGGCTAGGGTAGGGCTCCATTAGCCAGGTGATGCGTATTATTCTGGGCCAGGGTAGAGCCTCGTGAGCCAGCCACTGTGCCTGTGCCTTGGCCAGGGTAGAGCCCCGTAAGCCAGCTGCTGTGCCTCTTCAGAATCTTCACACTGGGCCAGAGTAGAACTTCATGAGCCAGCCACTGTGCCTCTTTCTGAGCCAGGGTAGAGCCTCGTTAGCCAGCCATTGTGCCTCTTTCTGGGCCAGGGTAGAGCCCCGTAAGTCAGCCGCTGTGCGACTTTCTGGGCCAGGGTAAAGCCTCGTGAGCCAGCTGCTGTGCCTCTTTCTGGGCCAGGATAGAGCCCCGTGAGCAAGCCGCTGTGCCTTAGGACATTTTAGGCCATGGTGTAGCCCGAATAGCCAGCCGCTAGGCCTCTTTCTGGGCCAGGGTGGAGCCTCGTGAGCCATCCACTGTGCACCTTTCTGCGCCAGGGTAGAGCCTCGTGAGCCAGCCACTATGTCTCTTTCTGGGCCAGGGTAGAGCCCCGTGAGCCAGCCGCTGTGCCTCAGGACATTTTAGGCCATGGTGTAGCTCCATGAGCCAGCCACTGTGCCCCTGCCTGGGCTAGGGTAGAGCCTCGTGAGCCAGCCACTGTGCCTCTTTCTGGGCCAGGGTAGGTCTCCGTAAGCCAGTTGCTGTGCCTCTTTCTGGGCCAGGGTAGAGCCCCGTGAGCCAGCCGCTGTGCCTCAGACATTTTAGGCCATGGTGCAGCTCCATGAGCCAGCCACTGTGCCCCTGTCTGGGCTAGGGTAAGCCCCATTAGCCAGCCGATGCGCATCTTTCTGGGTCAGGGTAGAGCCTCTTGAGCCAGCCACTGTGCTTCTTCCTGGTCCAGGGTACAACCCCGTAGGTCAGCCGCTGTGCCTCTTTCTGGGCCAGGGTAGAGCCTCGTGAGCCAGCCATTGTGCCTCTTTCTGGGCCAGGGTAGAACCCCGTGAGCCAGCCGCTGTGCCTCAGACATTTTAGGCCATGGTGTAGCCCATTAGCCAGCCACTTTGCCCCTGTCTGGGCTAGGGTAGAGCTCTATTAGTCAGGTGATGCGCATTATTCTGGGCCAAGGTAGAGTCTCGTGAGTCAACCACTGTGCCTGTTCCTGGGCCAGGGTAGAGCCCCGTAAGCCAGCCGTTGTGCCTCTTTCCAGGCCAGGGTAGAGCCTCGTGAGCCAGCCACTGTGCCTCTTTGTCGGCCACGGTAGACCCCGTAAGCCAGCCGCTGTGCCTCCTTCTGGGCCAGGGTAGAGCCTCTGGAGCCAGCCCCTGTGCGTCTTTGTGGGCCAGGGTAAAGTCCCATAAGCCAGCCACTGTGCCTCATTCTGGGCCAGGGTAGAGCACCGTAAGCCAGCCGCTGTGCCTCTTTCTGGGCCAGGGTAGAGCCCCGTGAGCCAGCTGCTGTGAATTTTTCTGTGACAGTGCAGTGCCCCATAAGTGCAAGGGCAGAACACCATAAGCCAGCCGCTAGGCCTCTTTCTCGGCCAGGGTAGAGCCTCGTCAGCCAGCCACTGTGCCTCTTTCTGGGCCAGGGTAGAGCCCTGTAACCCAGACACTGTGCCTTTTTCTGAGTCAGGGGAGAGCCCCGTGAGCCAGCCGCTGTGCCTCAGGACATTTTAGGCCATGGTGTAGCCCCATGAGCCAGCCACATTACCCCTGTCTGGGCTAGGGTAGTGCTCTATTAGTCAGGTGATGCGCATTATTCTGGGCCAGGGTAGAGTCTCGTGAGTCAGCCAATGTGCCTGTTCCTGGGCCAGGGTAGAGACCCGTAAGCCAGCCGCTGTGCCTTTTTCTTTGCCAGGGTAGAGCCTCGTGAGCCAGCCACTGTGCCTCTTTCTGGGCCAGGGTAGAGCCCCGTGAGCCAGCCGCTGTGCCTCTTTCTGTGCTATGATAGAGACTCGCAAGCCAGCCGCTGTGCCTTTTTCTGTGCCAGGGTACAGCATCGTGAGCCAGCCACTGTGCCTCTTTCTGTGCCAGGGTAGAGCCCCGTGAGCTAGCCGCTGTGCCTCAGGACATTTTAGGCCATGGTGTAGCCCGATGAGCCAGCCACTTTGCCCTTGTCTGGACTAGGGTAGAGATCCATTAGCCAGGAAATGCCTATTATTCTGGGCCATGGTAGAGCCTCGTGAACCAGCCACTGTGCGTCTTTTTGGGCTAGGGTAGAGCACCATTAGCCAGGTGATGCGCATTATTCTGGGCCAGGGTAGAGCCTCGTGAGCCAGACACTGTGCCTCTTTCTGGGCCAGGGTACAGCCCCGTAAGCCAGCCGCTGTGCCTCTTTCTGGGCCAGGGTAGAACCTCATGAGTCAGCCACTGTGCCTCTTTCTGGGCCAAGGTAGAACTTCATGAGCCAGCCACTGTGCCTCTTTCTGGGCCAGGGTAGAGCCCCGTAAGCCAGCCGCTGTGCCTCTTTCTGGGCCAGGGTAGAGCCCCGTGAGCCAGCCGCTGTGCCTTAAGACATTTTAGGCCATGGTGTAGCCCCAAGAGCCAGCCTCTTTGCCCTTGTCTGGGCTAGGGTAGAGATCCATTAGCCAGGAGATGCGCATTATTCTGGGCCAAGGTAGAGCCTCGTGAGCCAGCCACTGTGCCTCTTTCTGGGCCAGGGTAGAGCTCCGTAAGCCAGCCGCTGTGCCTCTTTCTGTGCTAGGATAGAGCCTCGTAATCCAGCCGGTGTGCCTCTTTCTGTGCTAGGATAGAGCCCCGTAAGCCAGCCGCTGTGCCTCTTTCTGGTCCAGGGTAGAGCCTCGTGAGACAGCCACTGTGCCTCTTTCTGGGCCAGGGTAGAGCCCCGTGAGCCAGCCGCTGTGCCTCAGGACATTTTAGGCCATGGTGTAGCCCCATGAGCCAGCCACTGTGCCTCTTTCTGGGCCAGGAAAGAGCCCCGTAAGCCAGCCGCTGTGCCTCTTTCTGGGCTAGGTTAGAGCGTCGTGAGCCAGCCGCTGTGCCTCTTTCTGGGCCAGGGTAGAGCCTCGTGAGCCAGCCACTGTGCCTCTTCCTGGGCCAGGGTAGAACTTCATGAGCCAGCCACTGTGCCTCTTTCTGGGCCAGGGTAGAGCCCCGTGAGCCAGCCACTGTGCCTCAGGACATTTTAGGCCATGGTGTAGCTCCATTAGCCAGCCACTGTGCCCATGTCTGGGCTAGGGTAAAGCCCCATTAGATAGCCGATGCGCATCTTTCTGGGCCAGGGTAGAACCTCGTGAGCCAGCCACTGTGCCTCTTCCTGGGCCTCGGTAGACCCCTGTAAGCCAGCCGCTGTGCCTCTTTCTGGGCCAGGGTAGAGCCTCGTGAGCCAGCCACTGTGCCTCTTTCTGGGCCAGGGTAGAGCCCCGTGAGCCAGCCGCTGTGCCTCAGGACATTTTAGGCCATGGTGTAGTCCCAAGAGCCAGCCACTTTACCCCTGTCTGGGCTAGGGTAGAGATCCAAAAGCCAGCCGCTAGGCCTCTTTCTGGGCCAGGGTAGAGCCTCGTGAGCCAGCCACTGTGCCTCTTCCTGGGCCTCGGTAGAGCCCTGTAAGCCAGCCGCTGTGCCTCTTTCTGGGCCAGGGTAGAGCCTCGTGAGCCAGCCACTGTGCCTCTTTCTGGGCCAGGGTAGAGCCCCGTGAGCCAGCCACTGTGCTTCAGGACATTTTAGGCCATGGTGTAGCCTCGTGAGCCAGCCACTGTGCCTCTTTCTGGGCCAGGGTAGAGCCCCGTAAGCCAGCCGCTGTGCCTCTTTCTGGGCCAGGGTAGAGCCCCGTAAGCTAGCCGCAGTGCCTTTTTCTTTGCCAGGTCAGATCCCCATAAGCCAACTGCTAGACCTCTTTCTGGGCTAGGGTAGAGGCTCGTGAGCCAGCCACTGTGCCTCTTTCTGTGCTAGGATAGAGCCTCGCAAGCTAGCCGCTGTGCCTCTTCTTGGGTCAGGGTAGAGCCCCGTAATCCAGCTGCTGTGCCTCTATCTGTGCCAGGGCAGAGTAGCATAAGCCAGCCGCTAGGCCTCTTTCTGGGCCAGGGTAGAGCCTCGTGAGCCAGCCACTGTGCCTCTTTCTGGGCCAGTGTAGAGCCCCGTAAGCCAGCCGCTGTGCCTCTTTCTAGGCCAGGGTAGAACCTCATGAGTCAGCCACTGTGCCTCTTTCTGGGCCAGAGTAGAACCTCATGAGACAGCCACTGTGCCTCTTTCTGGGCCAGGGTAGAGCCTCGTGAGCCAGCCACTGTGCCTCTTTCTGGGCCAGGGTAGAGCCCCGTAAGCCAGCCGCTGTGCCTCTTTCTGGGCCAGGGTAGAGCCTCGTGAGCCAGCCACTGTGCCTCTTTCTGGGCCAGGGTAGATCCCCGTAAGCCAGCCGCTGTGCCTCTTTCTGGGCCAGGGTAGAGCCTCGTGAGCCAGCCACTGTGCCTCTTTCTGGGCCAGGGTAGAGCCCCGTGAGCCAGCCGCTGTGCCTCAGGACATTTTAGGCCATGGTGTAGCTCCATGAGCCAGCCACTGTGCCCATGTCTGGGCTAGGGTAAAGCCCCATTAGATAGCCGATGCGCATCTTTCTGGGCCAGGGTAGAGCCTCGTGAGCCAGCCACTGTGCCTCTTCCTGGGCCTCGGTAGACCCCTGTAAGCCAGCCGCTGTGCCTCTTTCTGGGCCAGGGTAGAGCCTCGTGAGCCAGCCACTGTGCCTCTTTCTGGGCCAGGGTAGAGCTCCGTAAGCCAGCCGCTATGCCTCTTTCTGTGCTAGGATAGAGCCTCGTAATCCAGCCGCTGTGCCTCTATCTGTGCCAGGGCAGAGCACCATTAGCCAGCTGCTAGGCTTCTTTCTGGGCCAGGGTAGAGTCCCGTAAGCCATCCGCTGTGACTCTCTCTGGGCCAGGGTAGAGCCTCGTGAGCCAGCCACTGTGCCTCTTTCTGGGCCAGGGTAGATCCCCGTAAGCCAGCCGCTGTGCCTCTTTCTGGGCCAGGGTAGAGCCTCATGAGCCAGCCACTGTGCCTCTTTCTGGGCCAGGGTAGAGCCCCGTGAGCCAGCCGCTGTGCCTCAGGACATTTTAGGCCATGGTGTAGCTCCATGAGTCAGCCACTGTGCCCATGTCTGGGCTAGGGTAAAGCCCCATTAGATAGCCGATGCGCATCTTTCTGGGCCAGGGTAGAGCCTCGTGAGCCAGCTACTGTGCCTCTTCCTGGGCCTCGGTAGACCCCTGTAAGCCAGCCGCTGTGCCTCTTTCTGGGCCAGGGTAGAGCCTCGTGAGCCAGCCACTGTGCCTCTTTCTGGGCCAGGGTAGAGCCCCGTGAGCCAGCCGCTGTGCCTCAGGACAACTTAGGCCATGGTGTAGCCCCAAGAGCCAGCCACTTTGCCCCTGTCTGGGCTAGGGTAGAGATCCATAAGCCAGCCGCTAGGCCTCTTTCTGGGCCAGGGTAGAGCCTCGTGAGCCAGCCACTGTGCCTCTTTCTGGGCCAGGGTAGAGCCCCGTAAGCCAGCCACTGTGCCTCTTTCTGGGCCAGGGTAGAGCCTCGTGAGCCAGCCACTGTGCCTCATTCTGGGCCAGGGTAGAGCCCCGTGAGCCAGCCGCTGTGCCTCAGGGCATTTTAGGCCATGGTGTAGCTCCATGAGCCAGCCACTGTGCCCATGTCTGGGCTAGGGTAAAGCCCCATTAGCCAGCCGATGCACATCTTTCTGGGCCAGGGTAGAGCCTCGTGAGCCAGCTACTGTGCCTCTTCCTGGGCCTCGGTAGAGACCCGTAAACCAGCCGCTGTGCCTCTTTCTGGGCCAAGGTAGAGCCTCGTGAGCCAGCCACTGTACCTCTTTCTGGGCCAGGGTAGAGCCCCGTGAGCCAGCCACTGTGCTTCAGGACATTTTAGGCCATGGTGTAGCCCCATGAGCCAGCCACTGTGCCTCTTTCTGGGCCAGGGTAGAGCCCCGTAAGCCAGCCGCTGTGCCTCTTTCTGGGCCAGGGTAGAGCCTCGTGAGCCAGCTACTGTGCCTCTTTCTGGGCCAGGGTAGAGCCTCGTGAGCCAGCCACTGTGCCTCTTTCTGGGCCAGAGTAGAGCCCCGTGAGCCAGCCGCTGTGCCTTAAGACATTTTAGGCCATGGTGTAGCCCCAAGAGCCAGCCATTTTGCCCTTGTCTGGGCTAGGGTAGAGGTCCATTAGCCAGGAGATGCGCATTATTCTGGGCCAGGGTAGAGCCTCGTGAGCCAGCCGCTGTGCCTCTTTCTCTGCTAGGATAGAGCCTCGTAATCCAGCCGATGTGCCTCTATCTGTTCCAGGGCACAGCACCATTAGCCAACTGCTAGGCTTCTTTCTGGGCCAGGGTAGAGTCCCGTAAGCCATCCGCTGTGACTCTCTCTGGGCCAGGGTAGAGCCTCGTGAGCCAGCCACTGTGCCTCTATCTGGGCCAGGGTAGAGCCCCGTAAGTCAGCCGCTGTGCCTCTTTCTGGGCCAGGGTAGAGCCTCGTGAGCCAGCCGCTGTGCCTTTTTCTGGGCCAGGGTAGAGCCTCGTGAGCCAGCCACTGTGCCTCTTCCTGGGCCAGGGTAGAACTTCATGCGCCAGCCACTGTGCCAATATCTGGGTCAGGGTAGAGCCTCGTGAGCCAGCCTCTGTGCCTCTTTCTGGGCCAGGGTAGAGCCCCGTAAGCCAGCCGCTGTGCCTCTTTCTGGGCCAGGGTAGAGCCTCGTGAGCCAGCCACTGTGCCTCTTTCTGGGCCAGGGTAGAGCCCCGTGAGCCAGCCGCTGTGCCTTAAGACATTTTAGGCCATGGTGTAGCCCCAAGAGCCAGCCACTTTGCCCTTGTCTGGGCTAGGGTAGAGATCCATTAGCCTGGAGATGCGCATTATTCTGGGCCAGGGTAGATCCTCGTGAGCCAGCCACTGTGCCTCTTTCTGGGCCAGGGTAGAGCTCCGTAAGCCAGCCGCTGTGCCTCTTTCTGTGCTAGGATAGAGCCTCGTAATCCAGCCGATGTGCCTCTATCTGTTCCAGGGCACAGCACCATTAGCCAACTGCTAGGCTTCTTTCTGGGCCAGGGTAGAGTCCCGTAAGCCATCCGCTGTGACTCTCTCTGGGCCAGGGTATAGCCTCGTGAGCCAGCCACTGTGCCTCTATCTGGGCCAGGGTAGAGCCCCGTAAGTCAGCCGCTGTGCCTCTTTCTGGGCCAGGGTAGAGCCTCGTGAGCCAGCCGCTGTGCCTCTTTCTGGGCCAGGGTAGAGCCTCGTGAGCCAGCCACTGTGCCTCTTCCTGGGCCAGGGTAGAACTTCATGAGCCAGCCACTGTGCCAATATCTGGGTCAGGGTAGAGCCTCGTGAGCCAGCCTCTGTGCCTCTTTCTGGGCCAGGGTAGAGCCCCGTAAGCCAGCCGCTCTGCCTCTTTCTGGGCCAGGGTAGAGCCTCGTGAGCCAGCCACTGTGCCTCTTTCTGGGCCAGGGTAGAGCCCCGTGAGCCAGCCGCTGTGCCTTAAGACATTTTAGGCCATGGTGTAGCCCCAAGAGCCAGCCACTTTGCCCTTGTGTGGGCTAGGGTAGAGATCCATTAGCCTGGAGATGCGCATTATTCTGGGCCAGGGTAGATCCTCGTGAGCCAGCCACTGTGCCTCTTTCTGGGCCAGGGTAGAGCTCCGTAAGCCAGCCGCTGTGCCTCTTTCTGTGCTAGGATAGAGCCTCGTAATCCAGCCGATGTGCCTCTATCTGTTCCAGGGCACAGCACCATTAGCCAACTGCTAGGCTTCTTTCTGGGCCAGGGTAGAGTCCCGTAAGCCATCCGCTGTGACTCTCTCTGGGCCAGGGTATAGCCTCGTGAGCCAGCCACTGTGCCTCTATCTGGGCCAGGGTAGAGCCCCGTAAGTCAGCCGCTGTGCCTCTTTCTGGGCCAGGGTAGAGCCTCGTGAGCCAGCCGCTGTGCCTCTTTCTGGGCCAGGGTAGAGCCTCGTGAGCCAGCCACTGTGCCTCTTCCTGGGCCAGGGTAGAACTTCATGAGCCAGCCACTGTGCCAATATCTGGGTCAGGGTAGAGCCTCGTGAGCCAGCCTCTGTGCCTCTTTCTGGGCCAGGGTAGAGCCCCGTAAGCCAGCCGCTGTGCCTCTTTCTGGGCCAGGGTAGAGCCTCGTGAGCCAGCCACTGTGCCTCTTTCTGGGCCAGGGTAGAGCCCCGTGAGCCAGCCGCTGTGCCTTAAGACATTTTAGGCCATGGTGTAGCCCCAAGAGCCAGCCACTTTGCCCTTGTCTGGGCTAGGGTAGAGATCCATTAGCCAGCCGATGCGCATCTTTCTGGGCCAGGGTAGAGCCTCGTGAGCCAGCCACTGTGCCTCTTCCTGGGCCTCGGTAGAGCCCCGTAAGCCAGCCGCTGTGCCTCTTTCTGGGCCAGGGTAGAGCCTCGTGAGCCAGCCACTGTGCCTCTTTCTGGGCCAGGGTAGAGCTCCGTAAGCCAGCCGCTGTGCCTCTTTCTGTGCTAGGATAGAGCCTCGTAATCCAGCCGCTGTGCCTCTATCTGTGCCAGGGTAGAGCACCATTAGCCAGCTGCTAGGCTTCTTTCTGGGCCAGGGTAGAGTCCCGTAAGCCATCCGCTGTGACTCTCTCTGGGCCAGGGTAGAGCCTCGTGAGCTAGCCACTGTGCCTCTTTCTGGGCCAGGGTAGAGCCCCGTAAGCCAGCCGCTGTGCCTCTTTCTGGGCCAGGGTAGAGCCTCGTGAGCCAGCCACTGTGCCTCTTCGTGGGCCAGGGTACAGCCGCGTAAGCTAGCCGCTGTGCCTTTTTCTTTGCCAGGTCAGATCCCCATAAGCCAACCGCTAGACCTCTTTCTGGGCTAGGGTAGAGCCTCGTGAGCCAGCCACTGTGCCTCTTTCTGTGCTAGGATAGAGACTCGCAAGCTAGCCGCTGTGCCTATTCTTGGGTCAGGGTAGAGCCCCGTAATCCAGCTGCTGTGCCTCTATCTGTGCCAGGGCAGAGCAGCATAAGCCAGCCGCTAGGCCTCTTTCTGGGCCAGGGTAGAGCCTCGTGAGCCAGCCACTGTGCCTCTTTCTGGGCCAGGGTAGAGCCGCGTAAGCCAGCCGCTGTGCCTCTTTCTGGATCAGGGTAGAACCTCATGAGTCAGCCACTGTTCCTCTTTCTGGGCCAGTGTAGAACCTCATGAGCCAGCCACTGTGCCTCTTTCTGGGCCAGGGTAGAGCCTCGTGAGCCAGCCACTGTGCCTCTTTCTGGGCCAGGGTAGAGCCCCATAAGCCAGCCACTGTGCCTCTTTCTGGGCCAGGGTAGAGCCTCGTGAGCCAGCCACTGTGCCTCTTTCTGGGCCAGGGTAGAGCCTCGTGAGCCAGCCACTGTGCCTCTTTCTGGGCCAGGGAAGAGCCTCGTAATCCAGCCGCTGTGCCTCTATCTGTGCCAGGGCAGAGCACCATTAGCCAGCTGCTAGGCTTCTTTCTGGGCCAGGGTAGAGTCCCGTAAGCCATCCGCTGTGACTCTCTCTGGGCCAGGGTAGAGCCTCGTGCGCTAGCCACTGTGCCTCTTTCTGGGCCAGGGTAGAGCCTCGTGAGCCAGCCACTGTGCCTCTTTCTGGGCCAGGGTAGAGCCCCGTGAGCCAGCCGCTGTGCCTCAGGACATTTTAAGGCCATGGTGTAGCCCCAAGAGAAAGCCACTTTGCCCCTGTCTGGGCTAGGTTAGAGATCCATAAGCCAGCCGCTAGGCCTCTTTCCTGGGCCAGGGTAGAGCCTCGTGAGCCAGCCACTGTGCCTCTTTCTGGGCTAGGGTAGAGCCCCGTAAGCCAGCCGCTGTGCCTCTTTCTGGGCCAGGGTAGAGCCTCGTGAGCCAGCCACTGTGCCTCTTTCTGGGCCAGGGTAGAGCCTCGTGAGCCAGCCACTGTGCCTCTTTCTGGGCCAGGGTAGAGCCCCGTAAGCCAGCCGCTGTGCCTCTTTCTGGGCCAGGGTAGAGCCTCGTGAGCCAGCCACTGTGCCTCTTTCTGGGCCAGGGTAGAGCCCCGTGAGCCAGCCGCTGTGCCTCAGGACATTTTAGGCCATGGTGTAGCCCCAAGAGCCAGCCACTTTGCCCCTGTCTGGTCTAGGGTAGAGATCCATAAGCCAGCCGCTAAGCCTCTTTCTGGGCCAGGGTAGAGCCTCGTGAGCCAGCCACTGTGCCTTTTTCTGGGCTATGGTAGAGCCCCGTAAGCCAGCCGCTGTGCCTCTTTCTGGGCCAGGGTAGAGCCTCGTGAGCCAGCCACTGTGCCTAATTCTGGGCCAGGGTAGAGCCCCGTGAGCCAGTCGCTGTGCCTCAGGACATTTTAGGCCATGGTGTAGCTCCATGAGCCAGCCACTGTGCCCATGTCTGGGCTAGGGTAAAGCCCCATTAGCCAGCCGATGCGCATCTTTCTGGGCCAGGGTAGAGCCTCGTGAGCCAGCTACTGTGCCTCTTCCTGGGCCTCGGTACAGCCCCGTAAACGAGCCGCTGTGCCTCTTTCTGGGCCAGGGTAGAGCCTCGTGAGCCAGCCACTGTTCCTCTTTCTGGGCCAGGGTAGAGCCACGTGAGCCAGCCGCTGTGCCTTAAGACATTTTAGGCCATGGTGCAGCCCCAAGAGCCAGCCATTTTGCCCTTGTCTGGGCTAGGGTAGAGGTCCATTAGCCAGGAGATGCGCATTATTCTGGGCCAGGGTAGCGCCTCGTGAGCCAGCCACTGTGCCTCTTTCTGGGCCAGGGTAGAGCCCCGTGAGCCAGCCGCTGTGCCTTAAGACATTTTAGGCCATGGTGTAGCCCCAAGAGCCAGCCACTTTGCCCTTGTCTGGGCTAGGGTAGAGATCCATTACCCAGGAGATGCGCATTATTCTGGGCCAGGGTAGAGCCTCGTGAGCCAGCCACTGTGCCTCTTTCTGTGCCAGGGCAGAGCACCATTAGCCAGCTGCTAGGCTTCTTTCTGGGCCAGGGTAGAGTCCCGTAAGCCATCCGCTGTGACTTTCTCTGGGCCAGGGTAGAGCCTCGTGAGCCAGCCACTGAGCCTCTTTCTGGGCCAGGGTAGAGCCCCGTAAGCCAGCCGCTGTGCCTAATTCTGGGCCAGGGTAGAGCCTCGTGAGCCAGCCGCTGTGCCTCTTTCTGGGCCAGGGTAGAGCCTCGTGAGCCAGCCACTGTGCCTCTTCCTGGGCCAGGGTAGAAATTCATGAGCCAGCCACTGTGCCAATTTCTGTGTCAGGGTAGAGCCTCGTGAGCCAGCCACTGTGCCTCTTTCTGGGCCAGGGTAGAGCCCCGTAAGCCAGCCGCTGTGCCTCTTTCTGGGCCAGGGTAGAGCCTCGTGAGCCAGCCACTGTGCCTCTTTCTGGGCCAGGGTAGAGCCCCGTGAGCCAGCCGCTGTGCCTTAAGACATTTTAGGCCATGGTGTAGCCCCAAGAGCCAGCCACTTTGCCCTTGTCTGGGCTAGGGTAGAGATCCATTAGCCAGGAGATGCGCATTATTCTGGGCCAGGGTAGAGCCTCGTGAGCCAGCCACTGTGCCTCTTTCTGGGCCAGGGTAGAGCTCCGTAAGCCAGCCGCTGTGCCTCTTTCTGTGCTAGGATACAGCCTCGTAATCCAGCCGCTGTGCCTCTATCTGTGCCAGGGCAGAGCACCATTAGCCAGCTGCTAGGCTTCTTTCTGGGCCAGGGTAGAGTCCCGTAAGCCATCCGCTGTGCCTCTTTCTGGGCCAGGGTAGAGCCTCGTGAGCCAGCCACTGTGCCTCTTTCTAGGCCAGGGTAGAGCCCCGTGAGCCAGCCGCTGTGCCTCAGGACATTTTAGGCCATGGTGTAGCCCCAAGAGCCAGCCACTTTGCCCCTGTCTGGGCTAGGGTAGAGATCCATAAGCCAGCCGCTAGGCCTCTTTCTGGGCCAGGGTAGAACCTCGTGAGCCAGCCACTGTGCCTCTTTCTGGGCTAGGGTAGAGCCCCGTAAGCCAGCCGCTGTGCCTCTTTCTGGGCCAGGGTAGAGCCTCGTGAGCCAGCCACTGTGCCTCATTCTGGGACAGGGTAGAGCCCCGTGAGCCAGCCGCTGTGCCTCAGGACATTTTAGGCCATGGTGTAGCTCCATGAGCCAGCCACTGTGCCCATGTCTGGGCCAGGGTAAGGCCCCATTAGCCAGCCGATGCGCATCTTTCTGGGCCAGGGTAG
This sequence comes from Leptodactylus fallax, assembly GCA_947044405.1. Lineage (NCBI taxonomy): Eukaryota > Metazoa > Chordata > Amphibia > Anura > Leptodactylidae > Leptodactylus > Leptodactylus fallax. The sequence goes on from CAMRHE010001262.1 coordinate 125,438, forward strand.
AGCCTCGTGAGCCAGCTACTGTGCCTCTTCCTGGGCCTCGGTAGAGCCCCGTAAATGAGCCACTGTGCCTCTTTCTGGGCCAGGGTAGAGCCTCGTGAGCCAGCCACTGTGCCTCTTTCTGGGCCAGGGTAGAGCCACGTGAGCCAGCCGCTGTGCCTTAAGACATTTTAGGCCATGGTGCAGCCCCAAGAGCCAGCCATTTTGCCCTTGTCTGGGCTAGGGTAGAGGTCCATTAGCCAGGAGAAGCGCATTATTCTGGGCCAGGGTAGAGCCTCGTGAGCCAGCCACTGTGCCTCAGGACATTTTAGGCCATGGTGTAGCTCCATGAGCCAGCCACTGTGCCCATGTCTGGGCTAGGGTAAAGCCCCATTAGACAGCCGATGCGCATCTTTCTGGGCCAGGGTAGAGCCTCGTGAGCCAGCCACTGTGCCTCTTCCTGGGCCTCGGTAGAGCCCTGTAAGCCAGCCACTGTGCCTCTTTCTGGGCCAGGGTAGAGCCTCGTGAGCCAGCCACTGTGCCTCTTTCTGGGCTAGGGTAGAGCCCCGTGAGCCAGCCACTGTGCTTCAGGACATTTTAGGCCATGGTGTAGCCCCATGAGCCAGGCACTGTGCATCTTTCTGGGCCAGGGTAGAGCCTCGTGAGCCAGCCGCTGTGCCTCTTTCTGGGCCAGGGTAGAGCCCCGTGAGCCAGCCACTGTGCCTCTTCCTGGGCCAGGGTAGAACTTCATGAGCCAGCCACTGTGCCAATTTCTGGGTCAGGGTAGAGCCTCGTGAGCCAGCCACTGTGCCTCTTTCTGGGCCAGGGTAGAGCCCCGTAAGCCAGCCGCTGTGCCTCTTTCTGGGCCAGGGTAGAGCCTCGTGAGCCAGCCACTGTGCCTCTTTCTGGGCCAGGGTAGAGCCCCGTGAGCCAGCCGCTGTGCCTTAAGACATTTTAAGGACATGGTGTAGCCCCAAGAGCCAGCCACTTTTCCCTTGTCTGGGCTAGGGTAGAGATCCATTAGCCAGGAGAGGCGCATTATTCTGGTCCAGGGTAGAGCCTCGTGAGCCAGGCACTGTGCCTCTTTCTGGGCCAGGGTAGAGCTCCGTAAGCCAGCCGCTGTGCCTCTTTCTGTGCTAGGATAGAGCCTCGTAATCCAGCCGCTGTGCATCTATCTGTGCCAGGGCAGAGCACCATTAGCCAGCTGCTAGGCTTCTTTCTGGGCCAGGGTAGAGTCCCGTAAGCCATCCGCTGTGACTCTCTCTGGGCCAGGGTAGAGCCTCGTGAGCCAGCCACTGTGCCTCTTTCTGGGCCAGGGTAGAGCCCCGTAAGCCAGCCGCTGTGCCTCTTTCTGGGCCAGGGTAGAGCCTCGTGAGCCAGCCACTGTGCCTCTTTCTGGGCCAGGGTAGAGCCCCGTGAGCCAGCCGCTGTGCCTTAAGACATTTTAAGGACATGGTGTAGCCCCAAGAGCCAGCCACTTTTCCCTTGTCTGGGCTAGGGTAGAGATCCATTCGCCAGGAGATGCGCATTATTCTGGGCCAGGGTAGAGCCTCGTGAGCCAGCCACTGTGCCTCTTTCTGGGCCAGGGTAGAGCCCCGTGAGCCAGCCGCTGTGCCTCAGGACATTTTAGGCCATGGTGTAGCCCCAAGAGCCAGCCACTTTGCCCCTGTCTGGTCTAGGGTAGAGATCCATAAGCCAGCCGCTAAGCCTCTTTCTGGGCCAGGGTAGAGCCTCGTGAGCCAGCCACTGTGCCTTTTTCTGGGCTATGGTAGAGCCCCGTAAGCCAGCCGCTGTGCCTCTTTCTGGGCCAGGGTAGAGCCTCGTGAGCCAGCCACTGTGCCTAATTCTGGGCCAGGGTAGAGCCCCGTGAGCCAGTCGCTGTGCCTCAGGACATTTTAGGCCATGGTGTAGCTCCATGAGCCAGCCACTGTGCCCATGTCTGGGCTAGGGTAAAGCCCCATTAGCCAGCCGATGCGCATCTTTCTGGGCCAGGGTAGAGCCTCGTGAGCCAGCTACTGTGCCTCTTCCTGGGCCTCGGTAGAGCCCCGTAAACGAGCCGCTGTGCCTCTTTCTGGGCCAGGGTAGAGCCTCGTGAGCCAGCCACTGTTCCTCTTTCTGGGCCAGGGTAGAGCCACGTGAGCCAGCCGCTGTGCCTTAAGACATTTTAGGCCATGGTGCAGCCCCAAGAGCCAGCCATTTTGCCCTTGTCTGGGCTAGGGTAGAGGTCCATTAGCCAGGAGATGCGCATTATTCTGGGCCAGGGTAGAGCCTCGTGAGCCAGCCACTGTGCCTCTTTCTGGGCCAGGGTAGAGCCCCGTGAGCCAGCCGCTGTGCCTTAAGACATTTTAGGCCATGGTGTAGCCCCAAGAGCCAGCCACTTTGCCCTTGTCTGGGCTAGGGTAGAGATCCATTACCCAGGAGATGCGCATTATTCTGGGCCAGGGTAGAGCCTCGTGAGCCAGCCACTGTGCCTCTTTCTGTGCCAGGGCAGAGCACCATTAGCCAGCTGCTAGGCTTCTTTCTGGGCCAGGGTAGAGTCCCGTAAGCCATCCGCTGTGACTCTCTCTGGGCCAGGGTAGAGCCTCGTGAGCCAGCCACTGAGCCTCTTTCTGGGCCAGGGTAGAGCCCCGTAAGCCAGCCGCTGTGCCTAATTCTGGGCCAGGGTAGAGCCTCGTGAGCCAGCCGCTGTGCCTCTTTCTGGGCCAGGGTAGAGCCTCGTGAGCCAGCCACTGTGCCTCTTCCTGGGCCAGGGTAGAAATTCATGAGCCAGCCACTGTGCCAATTTCTGTGTCAGGGTAGAGCCTCGTGAGCCAGCCACTGTGCCTCTTTCTGGGCCAGGGTAGAGCCCCGTAAGCCAGCCGCTGTGCCTCTTTCTGGGCCAGGGTAGAGCCTCGTGAGCCAGCCACTGTGCCTCTTTCTAGGCCAGGGTAGAGCCCCGTGAGCCAGCCGCTGTGCCTCAGGACATTTTAGGCCATGGTGTAGCCCCAAGAGCCAGCCACTTTGCCCTTGTCTGGGCTAGGGTAGAGATCCATTAGCCAGGAGATGCGCATTATTCTGGGCCAGGGTAGAGCCTCGTGAGCCAGCCACTGTGCCTCTTTCTGGGCCAGGGTAGAGCTCCGTAAGCCAGCCGCTGTGCCTCTTTCTGTGCTAGGATACAGCCTCGTAATCCAGCCGCTGTGCCTCTATCTGTGCCAGGGCAGAGCACCATTAGCCAGCTGCTAGGCTTCTTTCTGGGCCAGGGTAGAGTCCTGTAAGCCATCCGCTGTGCCTCTTTCTGGGCCAGGGTAGAGCCTCGTGAGCCAGCCACTGTGCCTCTTTCTAGGCCAGGGTAGAGCCCCGTGAGCCAGCCGCTGTGCCTCAGGACATTTTAGGCCATGGTGTAGCCCCAAGAGCCAGCCACTTTGCCCCTGTCTGGGCTAGGGTAGAGATCCATAAGCCAGCCGCTGTGCCTCTTTCTGGGCCAGGGTAGAGCCCCGTGAGCCAGCCACTGTGCCTCTTCCTGGGTCAGGGTAGAACTTCATGAGCCAGCCACTGTGCCAATTTCTGGGTCAGGGTAGAGCCTCGTGAGCCAGCCACTGTGCCTCTTTCTGGGCCAGGGTAGAGCCCCGTAAGCCAGCCGCTGTGCCTCTTTCTGGGCCAGGGTAGAGCCTCGTGAGCCAGCCACTGTGCCTCTTTCTGGGCCAGGGTAGAGCCCCGTGAGCCAGCCGCTGTGCCTTAAGACATTTTAAGGACATGGTGTAGCCCCAAGAGCCAGCCACTTTTCCCTTGTCTGGGCTAGGGTAGAGATCCATTAGCCAGGAGAGGCGCATTATTCTGGGCCAGGGTAGAGCCTCGTGAGCCAGGCACTGTGCCTCTTTCTGGGCCAGGGTAGAGCTCCGTAAGCCAGCCGCTGTGCCTCTTTCTGTGCTAGGATAGAGCCTCGTAATCCAGCCGCTGTGCATCTATCTGTGCCAGGGCAGAGCACCATTAGCCAGCTGCTAGGCTTCTTTCTGGGCCAGGGTAGAGTCCCGTAAGCCATCCGCTGTGACTCTCTCTGGGCCAGGGTAGAGCCTCGTGAGCCAGCCACTGTGCCTCTTTCTGGGCCAGGGTAGAGCCCCGTAAGCCAGCCGCTGTGCCTCTTTCTGGGCCAGGGTAGAGCCTCGTGAGCCAGCCACTGTGCCTCTTTCTGGGCCAGGGTAGAGCCCCGTGAGCCAGCCGCTGTGCCTTAAGACATTTTAAGGACATGGTGTAGCCCCAAGAGCCAGCCACTTTTCCCTTGTCTGGGCTAGGGTAGAGATCCATTCGCCAGGAGATGCGCATTATTCTGGGCCAGGGTAGAGCCTCGTGAGCCAGCCACTGTGCCTCTTTCTGGGCCAGGGTAGAGCCCCGTGAGCCAGCCGCTGTGCCTCAGGACATTTTAGGCCATGGTGTAGCTCCATGAGCCAGCCACTGTGCCCATGTCTGGGCTAGGGTAAAGCACCATTAGCCAGCCGATACGCATCTTTCTGGGCCAGGGTAGAGCCTCGTGAGCCAGCCACTGTGCCTCTTCCTGGGCCTCGGTAGAGCCCTGTAAGCCAGCCGCTGTGCCTCTTTCTGGGCCAGGGTAGAGCCTCGTGAGCCAGCCACTGTGCCTCTTTCTGGGCCAGGGTAGAGCCCCGTGAGCCAGCCGCTGTGCCTTAAGACATTTTAGGCCATGGTGTAGCCCCAAGAGCCAGCCACTTTGCCCTTGTCTGGGCTAGGGTAGAGATCCATTAGCCAGGAGATGCGCATTATTCTGGGCCAGGGTAGAGCCTCGTGAGCCAGCCGCTGTGCCTCTTTCTGGGCCAGGGTAGAGCCTCGTTTGCCAGCCACTGAGCCTCTTCCTGGGCCAGGGTAGAAATTCATGAGCCAGCCACTGTGCCAATGTCTGGGTCAGGGTAGAGCCTCGTGAGCCAGCCACTGTGCCTCTTTCTGGGCCAGGGTAGAGCCTCGTGAGCCAGCCACTGTGCCTCTTTCTGGACCAGGGTAGAGCTCCGTAAGCCAGCCGCTGTGCCTCTTTCTGTGCTACGATAGAGCCTCGTAATCCAGCCGCTGTGCCTCTATCTGTGCCAGGGCATAGCAGCATTAGCCAGCTGCTAGGCTTCTTTCTAGGCCAGGGTAGAGTCCCGTAAGCCATCCGCTGTGACTCTCTCTGGGCCAGGGTAGAGCCTCGTGAGCCAGCCACTGTGCCTCTTTCTGGGCCAGGGTAGAGCCCCGTAAGCCAGCCGCTGTGCCTCTTTCTGGGCCAGGGTAGAGCTTCGTGAGCCAGCCACTGTGCCTCTTTCTGGGCCAGGGTAGAGCCCCGTGAGCCAGCCGCTGTGCCTCAGGACATTTTAGGCCATGGTGTAGCTCCATGAGTCAGCCACTTTGCCCATGTCTGGGCTAGGGTAAAGCCCCATTAGCCAGCCAATGCGCATCTTTCTGGGCCAGGGTAGAGCCTCGTGAGCCAGCCACTGTGCCTCTTCCTGGGCCTCGGTAGAGCCCTGAAAGCCAGCCGCTGTGCCTCTTTCTGGGCCAGGGTAGAGCCTCGTGAGCCAGCCACTGTGCCTCTTTCTGGGCCAGGGTAGAGCCCTGTGAGCTAGCCGCTGTGCCTCAGGACATTTTAGGCCATGGTGTAGCCCCAAGAGCCAGCCACTTTGCCCCTGTCTGGGCTAGGGTAGAGATCCATTAGCCAGGAGATGCGCATTATTCTGGGCCAGGGTAGAGCCTCGTGAGCCAGCCACTGTGCCTCTTTCTGGGCCAGGGTAGAGCTCCGTAAGCCAGCCGCTGTGCCTATTTCTGTGCTAGGATAGAGCCTCGTAATCCAGCCGCTGTGCATCTATCTGTGCCAGGGCAGAGCACCATTAGCCAGCTGCTAGGCTTCTTTCTGGGCCAGGGTAGAGTCCCGTAAGCCATCCGCTGTGACTCTCTCTGGGCCAGGGTAGAGCCTCGTGAGCCAGCCACTGTGCCTCTTTCTGGGCCAGGGTAGAGCCCCGTAAGCCAGCCGCTGTGCCTCTTTCTGGGCCAGGGTAGAGCCTCGTGAGCCAGCCACTGTGCCTCTTCCTGGGCCTCGGTAGAGCCCTGAAAGCCAGCCGCTGTGCCTCTTTCTGGGCCAGGGTAGAGCCTCGTGAGCCAGCCACTGTGCCTCTTTCTGGGCCAGGGTAGAGCCCCGTGAGCCAGCCGCTGTGCCTCAGGACATTTTAGGCCATGGTGTAGCCCCAAGAGCCAGCCACTTTGCCCCTGTCTGGGCTAGGGTAGAGATCCATAAGCCAGCCGCTAGGCCTCTTTCTGGGCCAGGGTAGAGCCTCGTGAGCCAGCCACTGTGCCTCTTTCTGGGCCAGGGTAGAGCCCCGTAAGCCAGTCGCTGTGCCTCTTTCTGGGCCAGGGTAGAGCCTCGTGAGCCAGCCACTGTACCTCTTTCTGGGCCAGGGTAGAGCCCCGTGAGCCAGCCGCTGTGCCTCAGGACATTTTAGGCCATGGTGTAGCCCCAATAGCCAGCCACTTTGCCCCTGTCTGGGCTAGGGTAGAGATCCATAAGCCAGCCGCTAGGCCTCTTTCTGGGCCAGGGTAGAGCCTCGTGAGCCAGCCACTGTGCCTCTTTCTGGGCCAGGGTAGAGCCCCGTAAGCCAGCCGCTGTGCCTCTTTCTGGGCCAGGGTAGAGCCTCGTGAGCCAGCCACTGTACCTCTTTCTGGGCCAGGGTAGAGCCCCGTGAGCCAGCCACTGTGCTTCAGGACATTTTAGGCCATGGTGTAGCCCCATGAGCCAGCCACTGTGCCTCTTTCTGGGCCAGGGTAGAGCCCCGTAAGCCAGCCGCTATGCCTCTTTCTGGGTCAGGGTAGAGCCTCGTGAGCCAGCCACTGTGCCTCTTTGTGGGCCAGGGTAGAGCCCCGTGAGCCAGCCGCTGTGCCTTAAGTCATTTTAGGCCATGGTGTAGCCCCAAGAGCCAGCCACTTTGCCCTTGTCTGGGCTAGGGTAGAGATCCATTAGCCAGGTGATGCGCATTATTCTGGGCCCAGGTAGAGCCTCGTGAGCCAGCCACTGTGCCTCTTTCTGGGCCAGGGTAGAGCCCCGTAAGCCAGCCGCTGTGCCTCTTTCTGGGCCAGGGTAGAGCCTCGTGAGCCAGCCACTGTGTCTCTTTCTGTGCCAGGGTAGAGCCCCGTGAGCCAGCCGCTGTGCCTCAGGACATTTTAGGCCATGGTGTAGCTCCATGAGCCAGCCACTGTGCCCATGTCTGGGCTAGGGTAAAGCCCCATTAGCAAGCCGATGCGCATCTTTCTGGGCCAGGGTAGAGCCTCGTGAGCCAACCACTGTGCCTCTTCCTGGGCCAGGGTAGAACTTCATGAGCCAGCCACTGTGCCAATTTCTGGGTCAGGGTAGAGCCTCGTGAGCCAGCCACTGTGCCTCTTTCTTGGCCAGGGTAGTGCCCCGTGAGCCAGCCGATGTGCCTCAGGACATTTTAGGCCATGGTGTAGCCCCAAGAGCCAGCCACTTTGTCCCTGTCTGGGCTAGGGTAGAGATCCATAAGCCAGCCGCTAGGCCTCTTTCTGGGCCAGGGTAGAGCCTCGTGAGCCAGCCACTGTGCCTCTTTCTGGGCCAGGGTAGAGCCCCGTAAGCCAGCCGCTGTGCCTCTTTCTGGGCCAGGGTAGAGCCTCGTGAGCCAGCCACTGTGCCTCTTTCTGGGCCAGGGTAGAGCCCCGTGAGCCAGCCGCTGTGCCTCAGGACATTTTAGGCCATGGTGTAGCTCCATGAGCCAGCCACTGTGCCCATGTCTGGGCTAGGGTAAAGCCCCATTAGCAAGCCGATGTGCATCTTTCTGGGCCAGGGTAGAGCCTCGTGAGCCAGCCACTGTGCCTCTTCCTGGGCCTCGGTAGAGCCCCGTAAGCCAGCCGCTGTGCCTCTTTCTGGGCCAGGGTAGAGCCTCGTGAGCCAGCCACTGTGCCTCTTTCTGGGCCAGGGTAGAGCCCCGTAAGCCAGCCGCTGTGCCTCTTTCTGGGCCAGGGTAGAGCTTCGTGAGCCAGCCGCTGTGCCTCTTTCTGGGCCAGGGTAGAGCTTCGTGAGCCAGCCACTGTGCCTCTTCCTGGGCCAGGGAAGAACTTCATGAGCCAGCCACTGTGCCAATTTCTGGGTCAGGGTAGAGCCTCGTGAGCCAGCCACTGTGCCTCTTTCTGGGCCAGGGTAGAGCCTCGTGAGCCAGCCACTGTGCCTCTTTCTGGGCCAGGGTAGAGCCCCGTAAGCCAGACGCTGTGCCTCTTTCTGGGACAGGGTAGAGCCTCGTGAGCCAGCCACTGTGCCTCTTTCTGGGCCAGGGTAGAGCCCTGTGAGCCAGCCGCTGTGCCTCAGGACATTTTAGGCCATGGTGTAGCTCCATGAGCCAGCCACTGTGCCCATGTCTGGGCTAGGGTAAAGCCCCATTAGCCAGCCGATGCGCATCTTTCTGGGCCAGGGTAGAGCCTCGTGAGCCAGCCACTGTGCCTCTTCCTGGGCCTCGGTAGAGCCCCGTAAGCCAGCCGCTGTGCCTCTTTCTGGGCCAGGGCAGAGCCTCGTGAGCCAGCCACTGTACCTCTTTCTGGGCCAGGGTAGAGCCCCGTGAGCCAGCCACTGTGCTTCAGGACATTTTAGGCCATGGTGTAGCCCCATGAGCCAGCCACTGTGCCTCTTTCTGGGCTAGGGTAGAGCCCCGTAAGCCAGCCGTTGTGCCTCTTTCTGGGCCAGGGTAGAGCCTCGTGAGCCAGCCGCTGTGCCTCTTTCTGGGCCAGGGTAGAGACTCGTGAGCCAGCCACTGTGCCTCTTCCTGGGCCAGGGTAGAACTTCATGAGCCAGCCACTGTGCCAATTTCTGGGTCAGGGTAGAGCCTCCTGAGCCAGCCACTGTGCCTCTTTCTGGGCCAGGGTAGAGCCCCGTAAGCCAGCCTCTGTGCCTCTTTCTGGGCCAGGGTAGAGCCACGTGAGCCAGCCACTGTGCCTCTTTCTGGGCCAGGGTAGAGCCCCGTGAGCCAGCCGCTGTGCCTTAAGATATTTGAGGCCATGGTGTAGCCCCAAGAGCCAGCCACTTTGCCCTTGTCTGGGCTAGGGTAGAGATCCATTAGCCAGGAGATGCGCATTATTCTGGACCAGGGTAGAGCCTCGTGAGCCAGCCACTGTGCCTCTTTCTGGGCCAGGGTAGAGCTCCGTAAGCCAGCCGCTGTGCCTCTTTCTGTGCTAGGATAAAGCCTCGTAATCCAGCCGCTGTGCCTCTATCTGTGCCAGGGCAGAGCACCATTAGCCAGCTGCTAGGCTTCTTTCTGGGCCAGGGTAGAGTCCCGTAAGCCATCCGCTGTGACTCTCTCTGGGCCAGGGTAGAGCCTCGTGAGCCAGCCACTGTGCCTCTTTCTGGGCCAGGGTAGAGCCCCGTAAGCCAGTCGCTGTGCCTCTTTCTGGGCCAGGGTAGAGCCTCGTGAGCTAGCCACTGTGCCTCTTTCTGGGCCAGGGTACAGCCCCGTGAGCCAGCCGCTGTGCCTCAGGACATTTTAGGCCATGGTGTAGCTCCATGACTCAGCCACTGTGCCCATGTCTGGGCTAGGGTAAAGCCCCATTAGCCAGCCGATGCGCATCTTTCTGGGCCAGGGTAGAGCCTCGTGAGCCAGCCACTGTGCCTCTTCCTGGGCCTCGGTAGAGCCCTGTAAGCCAGCCGCTGTGCCTCTTTCTGAGCCAGGGTAGAGCCTCGTGAGCCAGCCACTGTGCCTCTTTCTGGGCCAGGGTAGAGCCCCGTCAGCCAGCCGCTGTGCCTCTTTCTGGGCCAGGGTAGAGCCTCGTGAGCCAGCCGCTGTGCCTCTTTCTGGGCCAGGGTAGAGCTTCGTGAGCCAACCACTGTGCCTCTTCCTGGGCCAGGTAAGAACTTCATGAGCCAGCCACTGTGCCAATTTCTGGGTCAGGGTAGAGCCTCGTGAGCCAGCCACTGTGCCTCTTTCTGGGCCAGGGTAGAGCCTCGTGAGCCAGCCACTGTGCCTCTTTCTGGGCCAGGGTAGAGCCTCGTGAGCCAGCCACTGTGCCTCTTTCTGGGCCAGGGTAGAACTTCATGAGCTAGCCACTGTGCCAATTTCTGGGTCAGGGTAGAGCCTCGTGAGCCAGCCACTGTGCCTCTTTCTGGGCCAGGATAGAGCCCCGTAAGCCAGCCGCTGTGCCTTAAGACATTTTAGGCCATGGTGTAGCCCCAAGAGCCAGCCACTTTGCCCTTGTCTGGGCTAGGGTAGAGATCCATTAGCCAGGAGATGCGCATTATTCTGGGCCAGGGTAGAGCCTCGTGAGCCAGCCACTGTGCCTCTTTCTGGGCCAGGGTAGAGCCCCGTGAGCCAGCCACTGTGCTTCAGGACATTTTAGGCCATGGTGTAGCCCCATGAGCCAGCCACTGTGCCTCTTTCTGGGCTAGGGTAGAGCCCCGTAAGCCAGCCGCTGTGCCTCTTTCTGTGCCACGGTAGAGCCTCGTGAGCCAGCCGCTGTGCCTCTTTCTGGGCCAGGGTAGAGCCTCGTGAGCCAGCCACTGTGCCTCTTCCTGGGCCAGGGTAGAACTTCATGAGCCAGCCACTGTGCCAATTTCTGGGTCAGGGTAGAGCCTCGTGAGCCAGCCACTGTGCCTCTTTCTGGGCCAGGGTAGAGCCACGTAAGCCAGCCGCTGTGCCTCTTTCTGGGCCAGGGTAGAAACTCGTGAGCCAGCCACTGTGCCTCTTTCTGGGCCAGGGTAGAGCCCCGTGAGCCAGCCGCTGTGCCTTAAGATATTTGAGGCCATGGTGTAGCCCCAAGAGCCAGCCACTTTGCCCTTGTCTGGGCTAGGGTAGAGATCCATTAGCCAGGAGATGCGCATTATTCTGGGCCAGGGTAGAGCCTCGTGAGCCAGCCACTGTGCCTCTTTCTGGGCCAGGGTAGAGCTCCGTAAGCCAGCCGCTGTGCCTCTTTCTGTGCTAGGGTAGAGCCTCGTAATCCAGCCGCTGTGCCTCTATCTGTGCCAGGGCAGAGCACCATTAGCCAGCTGCTAGGCTTCTTTCTAGGCCAGGGTAGAGTCCCGTAAGCCATCCGCTGTGACTCTCTCTGGGCCAGGGTAGAGCCTCGTGAGCCAGCCACTGTGCCTCTTTCTGGGCCAGGGTAGAGCCCCGTAAGCCAGCCGCTGTGCCTCTTTCTGGGCCAGGGTAGAGCCTCGTGAGCTAGCCACTGTGCCTCTTTCTGGGCCAGGGTAGAGCCCCGTGAGCCAGCCGCTGTGCCTCAGGACATTTTAGGCCATGGTGTAGCTCCATGACTCAGCCACTGTGCCCATGTCTGGGCTAGGGTAAAGCCCCATTAGCCAGGCGATGCGCATCTTTCTGGGCCAGGGTAGAGCCTCGTGAGCCAGCCACTGTGCCTCTTCCTGGGCCTCGGTAGAGCCCTGTAAGCCAGCCGCTGTGCCTCTTTCTGAGCCAGGGTAGAGCCTCGTGAGCCAGCCACTGTGCCTCTTTCTGGGCCAGGGTAGAGCCCCGTCAGCCAACCGCTGTGCCTCTTTCTGGGCCAGGGTAGAGCCTCGTGAGCCAGCCGCTGTGCCTCTTTCTGGGCCAGGGTAGAGCGCGGGGGCCGCCGGCCCTTCCTGGGCCAGGTAAGAACTTCATGAGCCAGCCACTGTGCCACTTCCTGGGCCAGGGAAGAGCCTCGTGAGCCAGCCACTGTGCCACTTTCTGGGCCAGGGTAGAGCCTCGTGAGCCAGCCACTGTGCCTCTTTCTGGGCCAGGGTAGAGCCCCGTCAGCCAGCCGCTGTGCCTCTTTCTGGGCCAGGGTAGAGCCCCTCGTGAGCCAGCCACTGTGCCTCTCTGGGCCAGGGAGAGCCCCCGAGCCAGCCGCGGCCCCGGGCCAGGGAGAGCCCGGAGCCAGCCACGGCCCTTTCTGGGCCAGGGTAGAGCCTCGTGAGCCAGCCACTGTGCCTCTTTCTGGGCCAGGGTAGAGCCCTCGTGAGCCAGCCACTGTGCCTCTTTCTGGGCCAGGGTAGAGCCTCGTGAGCCAGCCACTGTGCCTCTTTCTGGGCCAGGGTAGAGCCCCGTGAGCCAGCCACTGTGCCTCTTTCTGGGCCAGGGTAGAGCCTCGTGAGCCAGCCACTGTGCCTCTTCCTGGGCCAGGGTAGAACTTCATGAGCCAGCCACTGTGCCAATTTCTGGGTCAGGGTAGAGCCTCGTGAGCCAGCCACTGTGCCTCTTTCTGGGCCAGGGATAGAGCCCCGTAGCCAGCCGCTGTGCCTCTTCCTGGGCCAGGGTAGCCAGCCCCCGGCCGTGAGCCAGCCGCTGTGCCTCTTTCTGGGCCAGGGTAGAGCCTCGTGAGCCAGCCTCTGTGCCTCTTTCTGGGCCAGGGTAGAGCCCCGTGAGCCAGCCGCTGTGCCTTAAGACATTTTAGGCCATGGCCCGCCCCGGGCCAGGGAGACCGCCCCGTGAGCCAGCCACTGTGCCTCTTTCTGGGCCAGGGTAGAGCCCCGTGAGCCAGCCGCTGTGCCCTTTCTGGGCCAGGGTAGAGCCCGTGAGCCAGCCACTGTGCCCTTTCTGGGCCAGGGTAGAGCCCGGAGCCAGCCACGCCCCCTGGGCCAGGGAGACTCCATGAGCCAGCCACTGCGCATTTTCTGGGCCAGGGTAGAGCCTCGTGAGCCAGCCACTGTGCCTCTTTCTGGGCCAGGGTAGAGCCCCGTGAGCCAGCCACTGTGCCTCAGGAATTTCTAGGCCAGGGTAGAGCCCCATGAGCCAGCCACTGTGCCTCTTTCTGGGCCAGGGTAGAGCCCCGTGAGCCAGCCGCTGTGCCTCTTTCTGGGCCAGGGTAGAGCCTCGTGAGCCAGCCGCTGTGCCCTTACTGGGCCAGGGGAGACCAAGCCAGGCACGGGCCAGGGTAGACCTCGTGAGCCAGCCACTGTGCCTCTTCCTGGGCCAGGGTAGAGCCTCGTGAGCCAGCCACTGTGCCTCAAATTTCTGGGCCAGGGTAGAGCCCTCGTGAGCCAGCCACTGTGCCTCTTTCTGGGCCAGGGTAGAGCCCCGTAAGCCAGCCCTCCCCTGGCCGACCCCCGAGCCACCCGGCCCCGGGCCAGGAGACCCCGGACCCGCCCGCCCCCGCCAGGGAGAACCCATGAGCCAGCCACTGTGCCACTTTCTGGGCCAGGGAGAGCCCGTGAGCCAGCCACTGTGCCTCTTTCTGGGCCAGGGTAGAGCCCCCAGCCCCCGCTGTGCCTCTTTCTGGGCCAGGGTAGAGCCTCGTGAGCCAGCCACTGTGCCTCTTTCTGGGCCAGGGTAGAGCCCCGTGAGCCAGCCGCTGTGCCTTAAGATATTTGAGGCCATGGTGTAGCCCCAAGAGCCAGCCACTTTGCCCTTGTCTGGGCTAGGGTAGAGATCCATTAGCCAGGAGATGCGCATTATTCTGGGCCAGGGTAGAGCCTCGTGAGCCAGCCACTGTGCCTCTTTCTGGGCCAGGGTAGAGCTCCGTAAGCCAGCCGCTGTGCCTCTTTCTGTGCTAGGATAGAGCCTCGTAATCCAGCCGCTGTGCCTCTATCTGTGCCAGGGCAGAGCACCATTAGCCAGCTGCTAGGCTTCTTTCTGGGCCAGGGTAGAGTCCCGTAAGCCATCCGCTGTGACTCTCTCTGGGCCAGGGTAGAGCCTCGTGAGCCAGCCACTGTGCCTCTTTCTGGGCCAGGGTAGAGCCCCGTAAGCCAGCCGCTGTGCCTCTTTCTGGGCCAGGGTAGAGCCTCGTGAGCTAGCCACTGTGCCTCTTTCTGGGCCAGGGTAGAGCCCCGTGAGCCAGCCGATGTGCCTCAGGACATTTTAGGCCATGGTGTAGCTCCATGACTCAGCCACTGTGCCCATGTCTGGGCTAGGGTAAAGCCCCATTAGCCAGCCGATGCGCATCTTTCTGGGCCAGGGTAGAGCCTCGTGAGCCAGCCACTGTGCCTCTTCCTGGGCCTCGGTAGAGCCCTGTAAGCCAGCCGCTGTGCCTCTTTCTGAGCCAGGGTAGAGCCTCGTGAGCCAGCCACTGTGCCTCTTTCTGGGCCAGGGTAGAGCCCCGTCAGCCAACCGCTGTGCCTCTTTCTGGGCCAGGGTAGAGCCTCGTGAGCCAGCCGCTGTGCCTCTTTCTGGGCCAGGGTAGAGCTTCGTGAGCCAGCCACTGTGCCTCTTCCTGGGCCAGGTAAGAACTTCATGAGCCAGCCACTGTGCCAATTTCTGGGTCAGGGTAGAGCCTCGTGAGCCAGCCACTGTGCCTCTTTCTGGGCCAGGGTAGAGCCTCGTGAGCCAGCCACTGTGCCTCTTTCTGGGCCAGGCTGGAGCCCCGTCAGCCAGCCGCTGTGCCTCTTTCTGGGCCAGGGTAGAGCCTCGTGAGCCAGCCACTGTGCCTCTTTCTGGGCCAGGGTAGAGCCCCGTAAGCCAGCCGCTGTGCCTCTTTCTGGGCCAGGGTAGAGCCTCGTGAGCCAGCCACTGTGCCTCTTTCTGGGCCAGGGTAGAGCCTCGTGAGCCAGCCACTGTGCCTCTTCCTGGGCCAGGGTAGAACTTCATGAGCCAGCCACTGTGCCAATTTCTGGGTCAGGGTAGAGCCTCGTGAGCCAGCCACTGTGCCTCTTTCTGGGCCAGGGTAGAGCCCCGTGAGCCAGCCTCTGTGCTTCAGGACATTTTAGGCCATGGTGTAGCCCCATGAGCCAGCCACTGTGCCTCTTTCTGGGCCAGGGTAGAGCCTCGTCAGCCAGCCACTGTTCCTCTTTCTGGGCCAGGGTAGAGCCCCGTAAGACAGCCGCTGCACCTTTTTCTGGTACAGGGTAGAGCCTCGTGAGCCAGACACTATGCCTCTTTCAGGTCCAGGGTAGAGCTCTGCGAGCCAGCCACTGCGCCTCTTTCTAGGCCAGGGTAGAGCTTCTTTAGCCAGCCACTGTGCCTGTTAATGGGCCAGGGTAGAGCCCCGTAAGCCAGCCGCTGTGCCTCATGTCAGTGTGGGACAGGGTGGAGCCCCATGAGCCAGCCACTGCGCCTCCTTCTGGACCAAGGTAGAGCCCCGTGAGCCAGCCACTACGCCTCTTTCTGGGCCAGGGTAGAGCCTCGTGAGACAGCCACTGTGCCTTTTTCTGGGCCAGGGTAGAGCCCTATGAGCCAGCCGCTGCGCCTCTTTCTGGTACAGGGTAGAGCCCTTGAGCCAGCAGCTGTACCTCAGGGAAGACCAGGCCAGAGTGGAACCCCATGCGCTAGCCAATGTGCCTCTGTCCAGGCAAGGGTGGAGCCCCTTGAGCCAGCCACTGCGCTTCAGGTCATTCCGTTCCAGGGCGGAGCCCTGTGAGCTAGCCACTGCTCCTCTGTCTGGGTCAGGGTGGAACCTTGTGAGCCAGGCCACTGCACCTCAAGTCAGACCGGGCCAGGGTGGAGCCCCGTGAGGCAGACACTGTGCCTCAGTTTAGTTCTGAAAAGAGTGGAGCCCCATGAGCCAGCCACTGTGCCCCTGATTGGGCAAGGGTGCAGACCCATGAGCTAGCCGCTGCACCTCAAGTCAGACCGGGCCAGGGTGGAGCCCCGTGAGGCAGACACTGTGCCTCAGTTTAGTTCGGAAAAGAGTGGAGCCCCGTGAGCCAGCCACTGTGCCCCTGATTGGGCTAAGGTGCAGACCCATGAGCTAGCCGCTGCGCCTCAAGTCAGACCAGGGCAGGGTGGAGCCTCGTGAGGCAGACGCTGTGCCTCAGGTTAGCTCGGAAAAGAGTGGAGCCCCGTGAGCCAGCCACTGTGTCTCTGTTTGGGCCAGAGTGGAATCTCGCAAGCTAGCATCTGAGCCTCTGTCAGAGCCAGGGTGGAGCTCTGTGAGCCAGCCACTGCGATTCTGTCCTAGCCAGGGTGGAGCACAGTGAGCCAGCCGCTGGTCCTCAGGTCAATTCGGGCCAGGGTGGAGCCCTGTGAGCCAGCCACTGCGCCTCTGACTGGACTAGGGTGGAGTACGTGAGCCAGCCACTGCAACTCTACCCCGGCCAGAGTGGACCCCAGTGAGACAGCTGTTGTGCCTCAGGCCAATTCGGGCCAGGACAGAGCCCTGTGAGCTAGCCACTGCGCCTCTGTCTGGGTCAGGGTGGAACCTTGTGAGCCAGGCCACTGCACCTCAAGTCAGACCGGGCCAGGGTGGAGCCCCATGAGGCAGACACTGTGCCTCAGTTTAGTTCGGAAAAGAGTGGAGCCCCGTGAGCCAGCCACTGTGCCCCTGATTGGGCTAGGGTGCAGACCCATAAGCTAGCCGCTGCGCCTCAAGTCAGACCGGGCCAGGGTGGAGCCCCGTGAGGCAGACACTGTGCCTCAGTTTAGTTCGGAAAAGAGTGGAGCCCCGTGAGCCAGCCACTGTGCCCCTGATTGGGCTAGGGTGCAGACCCATGAGCTAGCCGCTGCGCCTCAAGTCAGACCAGGCCAGAGTGGAGCCCCGTGAGGCAGATGCTGTGCCTCAGGTTAGCTCGGAAAAGAGTGGAGCCCCGTGAGCCAGCCACTGTGCCCCTGATTGGGCTAGGGTGCAGACCCATGAGCTAGCCGCTGCGGCTCAACTCAGACCAGGCCAGGGTGGAGCCCCTTGAGCCAGACACTGAGCTTCAGGTCATTCCGTTCCAGGGCGGAGCCCTGTGAGCTAGCCACTGCGCCTCTGTCTGGGTCAGGGTGGAACCTTGTGAGCCAGGCCACTGCACCTCAAGTCAGACCGGGCCAGGGTGGAGCCCCGCGAGGCAGACACTGTGCCTCAGTTTAGTTCGGAAAAGAGTGGAGCCCCGTGAGCCAGCCACTGTGCCCCTGATTGGGCTAGGGTGCAGATCCATGAGCTAGCCGCTGCGCCTCAAGTCAGACCAGGCTAGGTGGAGCCCCGTGAGGCAGACGCTGTGCCTCAGGTTAGCTCGGAAAAGAGTGGAGCCCCGTGAGCCAGCCACTGTGTCTCTGTTTGGGCCAGAGTGGAACCTCGCAAGATAGCATCTGAGCCTCTGTCCGAGCCAGGGTGGAGCTCTGTGAGCCAGCCACTGCGATTCTGTCCTAGCCAGGGTGGAGCACAGTGAGCCAGCCGCTGGTCCTCAGGTCAATTCGGGCCAGGGTGGAGCCCTGTGAGCCAGCCACTGCGCCTCTGACCGGACTAGGGTGGAGTCCGTGAGCCAGCCACTGCAACTCTACCCCGGCCACAGTGGACCCCAGTGAGACAGCTGTTGTGCCTCAGGCCAATTCGGGCCAGGACAGAGCCCTGTGAGCTAGCCACTGCGCCTCTGTCTGGGTCAGGGTGGAACCTTGTGAGCCAGGCCACTGCACCTCAAGTCAGACCGGGCCAGGGTGGAGCCCCGTGAGGCAGACACTGTGCCTCAGTTTAGTTTGGAAAAGAGTGGAGCCCCGTGAGCCAGCCACTGTGCCCCTGATTGGGCTAGGGTGCAGACCCATGAGCTAGCCGCTGCGCCTCAAGTCAGACCGGGCCAGGGTGGAGCCCCGTGAGGCAGACACTGTGCCTCAGTTTAGTTCGGAAAAGAGTGGAGCCCCGTGAGCCAGCCACTGTGCCCCTGATTGGGCTAAGGTGCAGACCCATGAGCTAGCCGCTGCGCCTCAAGTCAGACCAGGGCAGGGTGGAGCCTCGTGAGGCAGACGCTGTGCCTCAGGTTAGCTCGGAAAAGAGTGGAGCCCCGTGAGCCAGCCACTGTGTCTCTGTTTGGGCCAGAGTGGAACCTCGCAAGCTAGCATCTGAGCCTCTGTCCGAGCCAGGGTGGAGCTCTGTGAGCCAGCCACTGCGATTCTGTCCTAGCCAGGGTGGAGCACAGTGAGCCAGCCGCTGGTCCTCAGGTCAATTCGGGCCAGGATGGAGCCCTGTGAGCCAGCCACTGCGCCTCTGACCGGACTAGGGTGGAGTCCGTGAGCCAGCCACTGCAACTCTACCCCGGCCAGAGTGGACCCCAGTGAGACAGCTGCTGTGCCTCAGGCCAATTCGGGCCAGGACAGAGCCCCGTGAGCCAGCCACTGCACCTCTATCTTGGTCAGGGTGGAACACCGTGAGCCAGACGCTGTGCTTCAGGTCAGTCCGGGCCAGGGTGGAGCCCCGTGAGCCTGCTGCTGCGCTTCTGTCTAGGCCAGGGTGGAGCCCTGTAAGCCAGCCACTGCGCTTCTGTCTCGGCAAGGGAGGAGTCGCATGAACCAGCCGCTGTGCCTTAGGGCAATTCGGGCAAGGGTGGAGCCCCGTGAACCAGCCACTGTGCCTCTGTCCGGGCCAGGGTAGAGCTCCGTGAGCCATCCTCTGTGCCTCAGGTCAATTTGGGTAATGGTGGAGCCCAGTGAGCAAGCCACTGCGCCTCTGTCTGGGTCAGGGTGGAGCCCTATGAGCCAGTCACTGTGTTTCAGGTCAGTTTGGGACAGGGTGGAGCCCCGTAAGCCAGCTGCTGTACCTCAGATCAGTTCTGACCAGAGGGAAGCCCTGTGAGCCAGCGGCTGCAGGTCTGTCCGGGCCAAGGTAGAACCCTTGAGCCAGAAGCTGCACCTCAGGTTAGACCGGGCCAGGGTGGAACCTCGTGAGCCAGTCATTGAGCTACTCTCCGGCCAGGGTGGAGCCCTGTGACCCAGATGCTGTGCCTCAGGTCGGTTTGGACCAGGGTGGAGCCCCGTGAGCCAGCCACTGTGTCTCAGGTCAGACCAGGCCAGGATGGAGTCCCTTGAGCCAGCCACTGCACTTCAGGTCAGTCGGGGCCAGGGTTGAGCCCCGTGAGCAAGCCACTGTGCCTCTGTCTGTGCCAGGGTGGAGCCCTGTGAGCCAGCCGTTGCACTTCTGTCCGGGCCAGGGTAGAGCCCCGTGAGCAAGCCACTGCTCCTATGTCCGGGTCAGGTTGTTGCCCCGAAAAACAGCTCTGCGCCTCTGTCCTGACGTAGGTGGAGCCACATGAGCCAGCCACTGCGCCTCAGGTCAGTTTCGGCCAGAGTGGAGCATTGTGAGCGAGCCACTGCGCCTCTGTCCGGGCCATGGTGGAGCCCCGTGAGCCTCCAGCTGCGCCTCTGTTTAGGGCCAGGTTATAGCCCTGTGAGACAGCAGCTAAGCCTCTGTCTGGGCCAGGGTGGAGCACCATGAGCCAGTCATTGTGCTTCAGGTCAGTTCGGGACAGGGTGGAGCCCCGTGAGCCAGCCGCTGTACCTCAGATCAGTTCCGACCAGGGGGAAGCCCTGTGAGCCAGCCGCAGCAGGTCTGCCTGGGCCAGGGTGGAACCCCGTGAGCCAGCCACTGTGCCTCAGGTCAGACCGGACCAAGGTGGATCTCCGTGAGCCAGCCGCTGCACCTCTGTCCGGGCCAAGGTGGAACCTTTGAGTCAGCAGCTCTGCCTCAGGTTAGACCAGGCCATGGTGGAGCCCCGTGAGCCAGCCACTGTGTCTCAGGTCAGACCAGGCCAGGATGGAGTCCCTTGAGCCAGCCACTGCACTTCAGGTCAGTCGGGGCCAGGGTGCATCTCCGTTAGCCAGCCACTGTGCCTCTGTCTAGGGCCAGGGTGTAGCCCTGTGAGACAGCCACTGCGCCTCTGTCCGGGCCAGGGTGGAGCCCCGTGAGCCAGACGCTGCACTTCTGGCCGGGCCAAGGTGGATCCCTGTGAGCCAGCCGCTGCACCTCTGGCCGGGCCAGTGTGGAACCCGTGAGGCAGCCGCTGTGCCTCAGGTCAGACCGGGCCAAGGTGGAGCCCCGTGAGCCAGCCGCTGCGCCTCTTTCCGGGCCAGGGTGGAGCCCTTGAGCCAGCAGCTGCGCTCTCAGGTAAGACAGGGCCATGGTGGAGTCCCGTGAGCCAGACACTCTGCCTCTGTCCGGGCTGGGGTGGAGCCCCGTGAGCAAGACGCTGTGCCTCAGGTCAGTTCGGGCCAGGGTGGAGCCCTGTGAGCCAGCCGCTGCTCCTTTGGGCACTCATGTGCCAAAGATACAAAGCTAAATTAACACAAAACTTTGCAATATTGTACAATAATAGGATGTAGTTTTGTTGGTAAACATAAAATTATACACAGCAATGTAAATTAAATGCCATTAAGTACAAAGACATTATGCATGACATTTATAATGAACAACAATACTGTACAGTATATAATGTATGAAATAAACCGCAGACAGTAAATAGAGAAGGCTTTTTTCTTACCTTTTCATCTAACGTCAGTGCCAGCCAGATACGGGATGAATCCAATTCTAGGTCACGGCTGTTGTAAGTGCGCCAGGCTGGATAATGTCTGCAGGTCCACAAGAAGATCCGACCAGTCACTCTCTGACATCTTCTACATCTGGTTAGACGGAGAGGTAAAATAATGAGACTTAGTCACAACTATAGGCTATACACAGTAGAGGTGTCCACCATAGCCTTATCTCACATATGGACAATATAGAATGCAGAGAAAATGGCCGATTTATAAAGTTTCTGTGGTACAGGATCAGCCAAGAGGGATTAATCTCAGATATGGATTCCGTTTTTGGCTGATTGATATCACACCCTTTAGTCCCCAGACTCTCACAGACTTAATGTCTGCAATCACATACACAGCCCTTCTTTGCATACAAGTGTGAACCTCGTTAACTCAGCAGGAGAGATCATGGAGGGATGTGTGTTCTAGCTTTTCCAGTAGACGGGATGACTCCAGGCGATCATCAAAGGGAATATGGTATTATGATGATATTTTACAAGGGGAAAATCCTACAGTCGCGACAATAAATTTTTCGGGTGCGCAAGTCTTGAATGGACACATCAAGTCCAAACACGGCACTGCTGGAATCGGGGAAAAGGTCCAAACACTGAACTCCCTACCCAAGGGGATCTGGGGGGTCATTCCTGGTGTCTATGCGATGGGAATCTCACCACGGACCCCGTCATACCCCTCGCCTGATTCTACGGTCATTGGGCAAGGAGTTATGGTTGTATATATTTTTCTGGTCCTAGGATTTAGGGCTGGGCCTCTTCTCCTGGTGACATCACACAGGGAGGAGACCAGGACAGGTATATGGTCTCAGACCAGGAAGAGAGGGGAATTCGGATCCTGGGAGAGATGTGAGGACACATGTCCTGTCGCTGACTTAAGGAAGTGCCCTAGGGCTTAACAGCTGGAGGCCTCAGTGAACCAGACTGCAGATTTGTTTGCTATTCTTTTTCTTTTTTTAATCCCACTTTATTTTTCTGTACTGTATTCCTTGTTTTTACCTGTATTTGCTTGACCATCCTCTGATGTGTATTCTGTATACGTTAGCGGCTAGTACCGACCCACTTGGGTTAATAAATATATAAAATTTATAAAGCTCGTTTCATGTTATCCTACAAACCTAGGTACTCAGGGGTAGTGAGTGGAAGGTAAGAGAGGTGAACGCAGGTAGGCCAAGCGGTATCCTTCACGGTCTCCCTGTCGAACTCCTTCTCTCTGGGGCTGATTCAGGAGCTGTCAATATGATCTGGCATCTGAGTGACACGTCTGTTTCCTTTTCATGAGGGTCAAGGTGTAGATTCGGGTTCAGAGCCGAGCGGTCACACATACATCAGGTATAATCCCGTCCACAAAACAAGCAGCGCTGACAACGTAGCAGTAACTTCTTCTATGATAGTAATACTCATGAAGGGGATCTTATGCTATACGTACTTGTGAGAGGCTTCGAACAGTAAGATCCAGCAGTCCTAACCCATTACCGAACCAGGACCTTGCTCATAGGGTTCTGTCCTTCATTGCTGTCCTGAAAAATATGACAGAAAACCTTACAATACATTTTATGTAGCTGCATTTTATGTACCATACTATTACGTCATGCTCAGTGCTTTAATAGTACAACACAGTGTTGTAGAAGGCACAGGAGCCTGCCCAATATTCCAGGCCTGGACCAATAACAATCTGCAAGTTATCTTCAGGATTTCCTGATCCTTCATACAGACATGTGAGAAGATAATGTCAGTGAGGGTCATCTCATATGGCTCTGTCTCCCACAGTCCCTGGCACAGCCTGTCTTCTCCAGACAGGGAGCATTATGGGAAGGGTTAACACATAAAAAAACAGCTTTTCTACAATGTGTGGCCTCAGCCAAAAGGTATTTTCCAGAGTAAAGGAAAAATGTTGCTGACAGCCAGGAATGCTGTATGATAAAATAAGTGTTACTAAGCCCCCTCCGGCCTTCACCACTGCTCCAATGGCAGGGCCCTGGTACTCTCCTTTCATCTATGGATTTTCAACAGTGACATCAATGACAATCCCCCAGCCCCTGCAGCCAAACAGCAGTAGTAGTAGTACATGTGGGAGTCGGTGACATCATTGTTGTAGGAGACCAGCGCTGCAGAGATGACATGACTGACTACAGCACATGACAGATGGGGCTGCAGCGGCCATGGGGATGGTCAATGATGTCATTGCTGGAGCGCTGGAACCAGAGACTGGCAGAAGGGATAGGGAGCTTTCCATTGGAACAATGTGGAGGGCTAGGCTGGGAAGAGACATGAGCAATACTTCTGTTTTTATTGTTTACATCATTCTCAGCCATCAGCAAAATTTTACTTTAATCCAGAAAACCGCCATATCTGCCGCCTGACTCACCTCCCTGAATATGTGGCCTGGGTTCATGGGTCATCCCTACCTTATCACCATTTTCAAGTCACCTCCACCCCACCTTGTAAACACTTTGATAGCAAAGAAACAACATGGACACTGCACATACCAGGACAAATACAGCAACATCTGTGGGCATCTAATTCCCATTTTGTAAGCTGATTCTGCCCCATTGTTGGCTATGAAAGGCTCCTGGTGTGAGGTACAAGTGGCGTGATTCACATCAAAATGGTGACTGACTGATACTATAGGGTTCACTAGGCCTTCATACAGACAAAAGACTGAGCGTGTCACAATGAAGCTCCTCGGCAACCAGACAGGAACCATGACCTCACAAAGGGCCCTTGTCTGCTGGACAGCCATGATACAGTTATGTTATAGGATAGGAAAGTATATAGTAATCCATGGCAGACATCCCATAAATTGTGTGAAGGGGAAAGCATGTGCACGTATGGTTGGCCTCAGTGGTCTGGGCAAAAGGCGGCCATTAACAATGAAAAAGTTAAACCAATGTACATAGTCCCAAAGACTGTATATATAATGTAAATGTTCTTCTATATCTTCCCCATACACTCTTCTAGTCTCTGCCAGCTGTTTTTTGGTATATTTGGAAATTTGCATATAAATACATTAAGAAAAATGTATATATATATATATATATATATATATATATATATATATGATATACAAATATATATGATATGCAAAAAATCTATAATATTTGTATGTATAAAGTGGAGCCCCAGCAATAATGAGAATGGTGATCTTGTGTCCCCCATCATGTATGAGCGGACAGAAGTGTGTAAGTGACGCCACAGATGTCTGTGCACTCTCCATTCTGCTCACTTAGCCATCTCCTTATCTTCTTACATGAGTTGCCCCAGATAACAGCTTGCTATCGGCCCAGTCTTTCCTAGTTACCCCCTGTACATCATGTCCTGGCTTCCATTACCCAGAAGGAAACAGCAGGCAGGATTTACAAAAAATAAAGAAATAGATGAACAAACAGTCTCAGTTTTATAATAGATTTCCCTGGAATGGCGGCCACTGGTGAGGGAGGGGAGTACTTAGTGTAAGGAATTGTCACATTCTAGCAAAAATGTTGGCAATAACATGGTTATATCGCCCACTATAGGACATTTGTGCTGACACTTTATAACAAACAATCCGTTCATCCGTTCCTTCAGCATTAACATTACTTGGTAACTGGATCACAAAGCTGCCATACTGCACAGCGGCCACTAGATGGAGCCGCTGCCTAAATTTACTTTCTACATACCTGGAATACCAGCTCCTCCTCCTGGCTGTGGATTCTGCTATCAGCGGCCGGGTGCTCTCCTCCTGGGTGTAGCTCCTCCTCCTGGGTGTGGCTCCTTCTCCTTTTGGCTGCTTCCCCTTCTTCAGTGTGTAGACTGCCGGCATGTGCACTTTCCGTTGGCAGGTATCTGGATCCAGGTATACCTGGATTGTGACGTCACATTCTCGAGACCTCTAGTCATGTGACTGAGTAGAAAGGGGCGGAGCCTATAGGCGATGAGGCTCTGGTCGTAGATACTGTGCTGATACTGATACTGCCATGAGTTGTGTCCTATATGCTCATGTCAGTGATGGTGACTGTATGGCAGTATTAGTATGGCACTGTATGGCAGCATTCACATGGGCTCTGTGTGTATAGGCAGAGTAAGATGTGATCTGACACCATAAGTACAAGTAGTATATACGTATATAGGCATTATATGTTACAAGTCATATGACATTATATGGACCAATTTATGTCACTGTTCACATGGCACCATATGATACTACTAATATGAGCGCTGTATGACACATAATTCTGACTATATGATGTTATTTATATGGACATTGTGTGACTTTTTATATGGGGTACATGTATAAATTGGATTCTATCACCTACTATATACGGACAGTGTATGAGTATTTATTTGGTGTACATATATATAGTGGATTCTATCAGCTGTATGAACATTGTATGACTTTTTATGCAGTACTTTTTATGCAGTGGGTACGGAAAGTATTCAGATCCCTTTAAATTTGTCACTCTTTGTTTCATTGCAGCCATTTGCTAAAAGCAAAAAAGTTCATTTTATTTCTCATTAATGTACACTCAGCTCCCCATTTTGACAGAAAAAAACCCAGAAATGTAGATATTTTTGCAAATTTATTAAAAAAGAAAAACTGAAATATCACATGGTCATAAGTATTCAGACCCTTTGCTCAGTATTGAGTAGAAGCCCCTTCCTTTTGAGCTACCGTGTTTCCCCGAAAATAAGACACCCCCGAAAGTAAGACATAGGAGACGTTTCAGAGAATTGCCCAATATAAGGCATCCCCCGAAAGTAAGACGTATGTTCCCGAACAGAACATATGGTATATACGGTATGTGAGGCCACGGGCCGAACCCCACAATCACTGCTATCATTATACTCCGGGCTCTTTGAAAAGACCCCGGAGTATAATAATAGGAGGCCCAGAGTTGGTGAGAGAACATAAAAAAACAATGTACTTACCTCTCCTACGCTTCACCAGGCTTCGGGCCTGTTTGGTGACGTCAGCAGACGTCATTTTGCGTCGCGACGTCGGCCCGCGTCACGTGACGCCGACCTGGTCCAACATTGAAGAAGGCCAAAATAGCCTGGAGTGGACCGGAGCGAGGAACAGGTAAGCAACGTTGTTTTTTTATGTTTCTATCCTCCCCTGGGTCTCCGATCATTATACTGTGGGGTCTGAAAAGACCCCAGAGTATAATAATTGTTCATGGGTGGTCTACAATGGGACATATAATAGTGTGTGCAGGGGCCACTATGGGGCAAAATACTCAGTGCAGGGGCCACTATGGGGAATAATAGTGTGTGCAGGGGCCACTATGGGGAATGATACTGTGTGCAGGGGCCACTATCGGAGTGTGCAGGGGCCACTATTGGAAGGTGAACCTTCTG